>BPLR01004831.1:0-23960 GCA_021605095.1 Caerostris extrusa | reverse complement strand
GCACACGTATTGCTGCTTCATTAGTCTAATGAAAGTACTACAGCTACCCATTAGACCTTCAGTTCTCAAGTACTTTTCGAAACAGAGATTATGTGTACTAGTTAAGGACTAAACTGGCACTGGGCACTAGAATTTCAGGTCAGAGAGATTGGAGGATAAGCAAGACAATTAAGATTGGAGATATATCCAGCGATATTCCTAGCTGAAGGAAATTAGAAAAGGTGTCTTGAATTTCAGACATTTCCCTTTAGTAAATTGCAACAGTTTATGGAAGACTATATAGCTTTTTAACTAAAATAAATAAAAACTATCATCAACAGTGAGGTTAAGTCAAATTAGTTTCAAGTTTGAAACTTACGTTAAAAAAGATTAAATAAAATACAAAAATCAATGGAAAATGTTTTCTTAAAAATTGTAACAAAACACACCAAAAAGCATTTTTTAAGTCACTTTCAATTCATAGAATAAATATGTCTAAAAGGGTTAAAAATAGATATTATGTATTAAAGAAAATTGATGACTATTGATGGAAAATAGGTGGATTTAAAACTGTTTTACAACGTTACCTGGCTAATAATCACAAGTAAAAAACTGTAAATGTGTCGCAAACAAATAATAACTAGCAAGCAAGCTAGTAAACTGTAAAAACACCTAGCTTAATGCAAAACCATAATACTTAGATTTAATGGAATTTGAGATTTACATTATTTGTAAAATATAAAAACAAACCTGCAAATTAATAAAATTATATAAATAATCTTCTTCATTATTGCAACAGCCCCATGGTGGGCCAGGGGTTGTCTGCCTGCAGGCAGATTTCGAGGCAAGAAGGGCAGAGAGGCAGTGCAGGGTTCGAGCCCGAGCTACCGCCTGTGACTCCGAGCGCCAGAACGTTAGTTGTTTATAATTAATTACTCCCACCAGGCCCCTCTATAAATAGCCTAATTATTCTTTTATTTTATTTTTTAATAAAATAAAAAAGAAAAACAAGTGAGAAATTATTTTTTTTTTTCAATCTAATAATTTGTTTCATCAGTCTCATCTAATTTTTCTAATTTAAATAACACGAAAATTACAATTTAGAATGATTCTCATAAAATAATAAAAGTCATCAGAAAAAATTTTCAATTACAATTATTGATTATAGGATACTTTTGAAAAAATATTGATTGTATCATTGTATAAAAATAGTTTGATGGACCTTTCTTTATTCATAAAATGTACTTAAATTATTTTTGGAGATTATGAAAAAATAATAATTATTTTTGCTGGAGTTATTGACATTAGAAGAACTAATTATCTTTCAAATAAAAAAATAGAAACGTGTTTAGAGACTAGATGCAGCTAATTAAATTCTTTAAGTAATTTAAAAATCTTAGAAATTAAAAAAATAATAACGAAAATTTGTATCTTAAAATGATATTGAATTTAACTAATTGAATGTGTTTAACATTTTCAATTAAAATATTTTGAGGGAACGCTTGTTCTATGAAGCAAAATTACAAAGTATTTTAATTGAAACCAAATAAATACTTTTCCTGTGAAATGAAATATTTTTCATTTTATTAATGTAAAAATAAATCTTAATTTCCCTATTTTCAAAAATATATATATCTTAAACATCTATGCAGACAAAAAGCATTTGAAAAATATATAATTATTTGTAGGAACGAGTCCACAAATAAAAATGTTTGAATATTTAATCTTTTCAATTTAAGTAAAATTTACTTTTACAACAAAATACTTAAAAATATAATAATGTGTATAAATGAATAAATATCATTAATAAAAAAAAAAAAAGGACATTATCTTATATTGTAATTATATTAGATTTGTTTATAATTCATAAAATAAAAATGATTACGTTGCATTAATATTAAATTGTAAATGTGTATGCATATTTTAAATTCAATTCTTTTAATTATTTCTGCACATTATTGTAAGCTATACAAATAATGCACTGTATTATTAATAAATACACGATCGGTTAAAATGACTGTATAAAAAATTATTAATTCATTTATAAAGGTTAAAAAAAGTTCTTAAGAATCGCTTTTAAAAATTACTTTTTTATTGTCTTACCTGTTTTATTATCCATTAAATATAACATAACTTTATATGATTTAGATTATTTATATACGTATTATTTGATTTTTATTAATATATTGACTAGCATTAAAGGGAATATTTTTGTTTTCAACGTTCTACTTAATATTAGATATTTTTTTAAAAAGTCATAAATAATATTTTTAATAATAAATTTTATTTAGATAACAAAATAACAATTGCATAATCTTCATATACACACAAGAAATTTTTTATACAGTGAATAAATAAATAATACATAATAATTCTATAAATTTTATGTAAACTTAATATACTATTTTATTTACACTATTATTGTGTTTACACTATTATTTATATTGTGTTTACATTATTGTGTTTACACTATTATTTATTTACACTATTAGTATTAAAATGTATAAGGATATAATATTGTTTTACATATTCCTTTGGGACAAAAAAATTCAATAAAGTTAAGAATGGGTGGATAGAGTTTCTTTGTTAATTTAGCTGACAAAAATTTAATTTAAAGAAAAAATATAATGTTTAGGATGGGTATTTTAGGGAATAGCCAGAAGTCGCACGGTGGTGTGAATATGATGGTTGTGGAACGATATGGGTTTCATTTTTGGTGAAAAATCAATGCACTGCGAGTTGGCGTATTCAGTGTTTTCGGTACCAATCGAGATTTGACGCGTTTGAGGCGCAAATGAAAATTGACTGATCTTTTGAAATTCCAACATCGGCAGCATGGTCTCTATTGTAAATCAAACTGGTTTGCAAGCATCAAATCTTTAATTGTTTGGACGTGAGATTCGTCGGTTGAGAAGTTGAGGATCGACCAGAGGCTCTTCGTCTTCAACGGGTTCTCTGCCTTCTGTTTATACCACTTGTAAACAGATTTCTTTTCTATATAGGAATGCTCACCGAATGTCTTCTGCAACATTCTATACGTTTCCGCCAATAAAATGCTAATGCAAGTTCTTTTGCCCAATGAATTCAGACATTTCAATAATCGCCGGAATCACTTTTCAGTCTCACAAAGCCAAGCGGAACTCAAAACACTAATGAATATTTTGACATCAAATTTCACACAGATGGCAAGGACAGCAACCTAAAAAGAAAAAAAATGAATTTTAAATTGAAAATTGGTTTTTACTTTTGGACACAGTAGTATGTCCTGTTTATATTCATTTAAACATTTTACTTTTACAAAGAACAATTAAATTTTTTTGCTAATATTTGATCTTTTTCATTTATTGAACAGCCGTGCATGAAACAAAAGATCAATATCAGTAATATATATGGATTAAATTCTAATCCTTTCATATTTAAGTTTGTAGAATTTTGACATGACGGGAATCATGTTTCTCTTTGAAACATTTTGCAATATATGACGAATTAATAAACGTATCTAGTAATAAAATCAGTGTCAGTCAATATAACAAGAGAGTTTTTATACCGTACGTTAGTTACCGTAGGACGTGACCAGCTTTTTTCTCTCTAGCGCGCATGCTCCATGGAAACATAATTTCCTATGAGCATGCGCGCTAGGAGAAAAGCTAACGATCCTACGGTGCAACTAATCGTACGGTATAAACTCTCTAATATGTGGTTCCAAAAGTTAATTGCACTTGTAAAAGGTAGAAAAGTACTGTAATTAACGGGTTTGAAGTTATTTTATTACTGACATATTTTGTCGTGTTAGTTTCTATGCTACTACGTTGTACCAATTTAATACATTTAAAATGCTATACATTTTTATCAAATTTTCATTATTTTTTTTTGTTTAATAAAGTTATCTAGATTTTACAACGCCAAACATTTTATTATAAAATTAAATATCATTTTTTTTTCAAATGCAGCTGGCAATAAAGAGATTTATAATCTTTATGACATAGCGGAGGACTTCACCACTGTTATTCATTAACACTATCCAGGGGTACGTGTAGCGAGATATGCTACGGACAGAGAGTAACACTACCCCCCAAACGATCCACGATCCTATTAGACCGGGGCCTACGGTTTAAAGTGGATTCGAATCACTAAAACATCCATGGCACTGTAGAGGTCTCGAACCGGACCCTTTGGTACCCGAAACGAGAGCGCTAGTCACTCGGATAGCCATCGAAGCCCATTAAAAAAACAATGACTTATTTAGAAAGAGTTTATCTAATAGGAACGAAATTTTCATTACGATTCAACAGGAAAATAATTAAATTTTGATAACTAATGAATAAATAGTTGGTGCTTCCAGAGAATTGCATTGTGTAAAGGAAGAAATTCCAGGCTTTGACATCCATTTAAATTTGATTCCTTCTACTCAGTTTGACATGCAGATTAACATGGATTCTAGCAAAATGCCTCACATGAGGATTTGTCGAAAATGCTACATAACTAGAACTCTTTAGAAACTGTAACCGTACTTCGAACTTTTTCCCCCTCACTTTATTGTTTGTTAGCCATCCATGATAGCCGTTGGTTATTTGTCTGTTTCTTTAAAAATATGTATTTTGTATCTATATATTGTCATTTTGTCCAAATAAAAAATTAAAGAAAATTACTAGAATATGTGAATTGATTGTGAATTTGTTACATCACGACCTTTCGGATACCTGCTTGAAAGTTCATTGGACTAAAAAAAAAGGTAAGAAACAGTTTTAAACTAAATTTCTAGTTTTTGCGATATGTTTGGTTAGGTAAAATGATTCGTATAAATGAACCTGTGTTGCCATTTGATATGGTAATATAATATGAGCATGTTATCGTTTGAAAAGAGGATGCTCAATTTAGCTAAAGGAGGCAAGATGGCAAATTTTTATGTCGTAAGATTCTATCAGTTTTAGGTTGTTTTTCAGGAATTTGTCCACTGGGACCAGTCATAAAAGACAAATGAACTCTTTCGCCGTCTACAACTAAGATGCACGCACCTTTTATGCTCCTTTGAAGTGTTGACTGGTTAATTCGGTATATAATATTACTTACTGGAGTTGATTGGTTCGGTTTGTCACTCTATGGTAATTTTGTTTGTGCAACCTAACCTACAGTTTAAAAGTGGATTCTGAACTACTCACAAACATCCATTCCACTGCCAGGATTCAAGCCTGAAGCCTGTGGTGCCAAAGCACTAGATAATTGGCCATCAAGTCGGTACTGGAGTTGGAAGCCTGTTTCAGTAATGTCATGCTTCGAATTGGACCATGGTGACAAGCGATATGACGCATGAGACCAGAACCGAGGTGGAGCAAATGTATTTGTCCCTGCCATCCATACTGTTAATCAAGAATAATGATTTGAGGTGCCATTTTATTTGATAGCCGAATTCTTTTGATTGTCATTTGTTATTTACTCTCCTAATGACACGGTTGATGGGAACAACTGTAGTACTACTGCACCACACCACACCACAGTGACTAGAGCCGAATTGCCCTCACAATTTGTAGGAATGTGGGTGAGAAGTCTGACAGTGCTCCGTGACACTCTACAGTCATCGCATGATGAAAGCCGGGCGCGGCTTAAGTCGATTCTGAACCGTTGCAAACGTCCATTCCATGGATGGGACTCAAGAACCTGAAACGTAGGACACTGAGCGCCAGAGTTGCTATATATTCCAATTCAGACTCCCCCGCCACAGTGATACTGACCTTTTTGGATCAACTAGATCGTCTAGATCTCTCTACGATAAACACAGTGGCATGACGGCTAATTATGCTAGCGCCTGGCCTTTGGTACCACGTTTCAAGTTCGAATCACTGGCGGTGGCATGAAAGTTTGTTGTTGTTCAAAATCGTTAAACTGTAGGTCCCGGTCTAATTAGCCCAAAGTGTGTACGAAATGACCGTAGAACGACAAACCAAACTTACGATAAGTTTCCGATGGACACACACTTCTGACTATCACTGGAGGACACTAAAGCAATGGACGGTGGGAGGGAATTTCCTCAGGAAGACATCCACCTAATTCTACTGCCAATGCGGATAACAACTATACGACGGCCAGACATAAATCAATACCTTATGGTTTGTTCTCTCTATGTAGCAATGTCACTGAGTAAAATATTCAATTTCTTTGACATTTGGATTATTTTTTCTATGCCTGTTCATTAGTTTTATTTTTTGTTACGTTCTAACAACTTTTTTTATCTTTGAGTATTGTTTTACTTTTGTCAAATGAAATTGATTTTCTTACTCTGAAAAAAACTCCAGCCAAGCAACTGTCACTGCAAGATCTCCTTGTCAAATTTCCGCCAAATCTACTTGTTTTCAAAGCATTTATTGTAATGAATACCATCAGATGCGAACCTGCAGAGCATTGGGGTACTTCATTTATTATGTGCATTCTATTACCGTTTATGTGTATTTTGTCTGTCAAATATTGAAAAATGTAGACACTGTTGGATGGCTAGCACTCTGGCATACTCGATACAGGTTTCGGGTTCGAAAGATCCCAGCGACGTACCATTAATGTTTGTAGTGGTTCGAAATCGTTAAACCGTAGGTCGGTTTAACAGGATCGTAGAGAATCTGCGTTATTGTTACTCTGCGTCCGTAGTATATCTTCAAGCTACACACCTCCTGGATAATGCTAAGTGAGTAACGTCCGGTTGCAGCCTTGCTTGCTTTAAGGCATCCAAGACTAAGTGTTTGCCAGCTCATTAGAAAAAATATTGAAAAGGGTTTTTACTTGTGGTGTTAAGTTTCCACAATGCATTATTTACAGTTGAAAAAAATTTGATCAATTGCTCAATTAATGAAACAATATTTTACACAATGATTGCTCAACCAAATGTCACGCTTCAAACTAAGATTTATCGCGTGGATTACGAGGGATTCCTTAATCAAGCTCCTGTCTTAACAATAATTACTTCGGTGAATCAGTTCCGTGGAACATAAATAAATGAGAAAATAGATTGCCAAGAAAAAACAACTAGAAAAAGTGAAGAAAGTATGTAACCATGAAAAAAAAGAAATGCATGAATCTGTCCTGTGTTAGATAACATAGATGAAAAATATTCTTTTTTTTTTTTTTTGTTATCTCATCTGTTTTTCATGGCTAATGCTGTTTTTTTTCAGACAATTATCTAAGTAATTAAACAACTTTGGTTTAATAATATCAATAAAGTTATTAATTTTTCTAGTTTTTAAAACAATTCTTGTATTTATATAGTATTATGAATAATTTTTTCTCTAAGGCAGCTGAAAAACACTTAGACAGTTGTCATTTTGCCTTAAAGCAAGGGCCGCACCGACGTTACTCATAGCTACCCAGGAGGTGCGTGTAGCGAAAATAATCTATGGACGTGGCATAATACCCCCACAACACTACGATCTTATTAGACCGAGACCTACGGTTTAAAGTGGATTCCGAACCACTACAAGCATCCATGACACCATTTGGACTCGAACCCGAAACATGTGATACCGAGCGCCAGAGCGCGCTAGCCACTCGGCCATCAGGTCCATTATGGATAAATATTCTGTATAAATTATTCCAGCAAAGCTAATACCTTAAATGAAATTAAAAGCTAAAGTGTAATTTATGTGCTTTAAGCAAATTAATTTTTTATGTTATATAGATAAAAAAAAGATGCAGCTTCAGTTATCTTCAAATTTTAGTGCATTGCTGTAAAATTTATGTCTTCGATAATAACTTAAAATTAAAATATGTTACTGATATTAATAATTATTTAACTCACTAATTAACATGCCCTTCGAAAATTCCTTTTGAGGAAATTAATGGGAATGCTTTGTAAAACATCATCAAATGTTTGAATTTGTGGAATTGCAAAAATGAATATTTATTTTCCAGTGATCAGGTATTTCTGTTATGAAATATTTCTTTGTTAAGGAAAAAGTGAAAAGGAAGATTTTAATAAAATAAAGAAAACTGTAATTATTTAAAATTAATTTCGTGAAATACGTTTGCTAATTAATTTTCATCTCAGCTTTCGTTTTGATGCCCTCATCCAGATTAATTAACAGTAAAATCCACCAACATGTACCATAAATAGATTTTAACTAGATCATGACATTTTAAATTAGTAATCATGAAGGTTTAAAAATGAATCTCTTTCTAGAAGATCATTTAGAAAATTTAATTTAATTAGTAACTAAATTATTATTTATACTTATTAAAATTTACTTGAAACTATATTACTTTCCCGAATGCTTTGATATATATAGGATTTAAATCTTTAAACACTATGCAATAGTTCTATCATTCAAATTATTATTCAAAAACAGTTATAAAGTTAAATTCAACTCAAACTTCTCGATACTGGACTGAAAAATTTATTTATTTATTCATGTAAATGTATTTTTCTCTGACGCTCGGTTCCAAAGGTTTCAGGTTCAAGTCCCAGCGATGGCACGGATGTTTGTAGTGGTTCTAACGTTAAAAATAACTAGAGCGCGGGAGGTATCTGGTTCGAATCTGCTGGCGGAGTCCGCTGTTGTTACTGATTCTGAAGCAAGGAAACTCGTGGCTATTTAAACAACATGTATAAAGGGACTCAGCTTACACTGTCAACCACACCAGAGAGGTAATTTTCCCCTTTTTTCCCCATACGAAACGCAAATGTATAGCAGTTGACTCTAAAAGCATCTGCAGGAAAGCAATGTCTTTCTTTATCGTACTGTGGTAGGTTTTTCGGGTATCCATAAGCAGGATGTTATGCTAATGTACAGCAAATAAATCTCTGCGGTTTTAAAACGGCCTGATGGCCAATTATTTCTCTGGCCTTTTGTACCACAGACTTCAGGTTCGAATCCTAGTTGTGGCATGGATGCTTATTAGTGGTTCGGAATTCACCTTAAAGTGTAGATACTGGTCTAATTAGCCTAAATTGGGCAATACACCAAGCGACAAACCAAATCTACTATTCTAAAAAAATGTTTTCAATTTATATAAATTAAAACAACTTAGTCTTTTTTCCTTTGTAATGCGGCTGCCAAACACAGACAGCTCGGTCTTTGGATGCCTTACGGCAAGTGCTGCAGAGACGTACTCACTTTGCATTACCCAGGGGGCGCGTGTAACTTGGAAGATAAGCCACGGACGCGGAGTAACAATGCCCTCAACGCTCTATGATCCTATTAGGACCAGAAGCTACTTTTTAAAGTGGATTCCGAACCACTACAAACAACCATGGCACCGCCGGGACTCGAACCCGAAACCTGTAGTACCGAGCCCCAGAGCGCTAGCTGCCCGCTCGGCCCCCTTCAGGCCCAAAAACAACTTAGTAAAAATTACACATAACAGACATTATTGAAATAAAAGCATAATCAAGTTTAAAGGTGTACAATTTTGAATTCATCGCTATATAGTTTACTTATTCATCGGTATAGTTAAATGAATGTGGATTAAATATTCTATTTAATGATTATTTGCAAAAACTGCAAAGAATTCTTATAAGTATATGAAAATATTCCTACATTAGACCGCTTCTGAATAATGAGAAAATGCTCTGTCAAATGTGAAATGTTTATTGTGTAACTGATTATTCAAGTAACACGAGGCTTTGACCATGAATATATATGGAAAAATCAATATTCAGATGACAATTCGAGGTGTGCACACATAGTTCAGTTTGATTTAAATGTTAATGTCATTTAAACTCGAAACCTGAAGCGATTTCAAAAGCCTGCTGTATTGTTTGAAATCTAAATGCATGTTAAAATCAATATAGAGTTAATGCAGATGCATCGCATTGGAAATCCATGTTTAATGTAATTATTATATTATTTTTGATCCATCAGCCGAAATAAAATGTTTATAGAATTAATGCATATTAAATGTTAATATTAATTTTAGTTCCTATTTGTTATTAAAGCTGTAAATCTTATTTGTTAAGCGTGTTTTGGGGTATGCAATTTTAATTATATCTGCATAGTTAACTTTGTGGGCCTGATGAACAAGTAAATAATAATATATAACATAATATATATATAAAAAAACTTATGTAAAAATACTCATATATATGTATATATAATACTTATGCATAAATAACTGTTTTTAATATTTACATTTTATATGTTAATAATAATTATACTTTTTCTAGTTTTTATATACATTATTTAAATTTTTATATGCATTGTGTTCGGTGCCACAAGCTTCGGGTTCGAGTCCCAACGGTGCCATGGATGCTTGTAGTGGCTTGGAATCCCCTTTAAAACCATAGGTTCGGGTCTGAAAGACTGTAAAACGTTGGACTTACGGCTGACAACTCTACTCCGTAAAAGAAACCATCTCCTGTCTCGAAATCTGCCAGTAGGTAGACTGCTTTGACCCACTATCTGGTTTTTGCACCATTTAAGAAGTTAACTTTATGTGGATTAAATATTCAATTTGAAGTTTAATGAATAATTTTTCTAAAAACTTATGGAAGAATAAAACTTGAACAAATAATTACAAAATTTCTTTCAAACAAAAACCGAGTACTTTGAGTAAAGACAACCAACAAAATCTTTTCTATAATAAATTAAAAATTTTTATGCTTCCATAATATAGTTATAAAATAATTACTGCATGTGATAAATACTTTATGGATCATTATAAAGGAAAGCATTTTCAGATTAAAAAAGTATCTTAAAAATAAATTTAACAATGAAATAAACTAACTGTAATAATTTAATTTTAATAAAAATTTATAATACCTTCTGCGGATTATTTAATTAAATGTCGAGAGTTAGAAATTAATAATAACGAAAGTTTTTTCATTATTTAAAAATCATAATAAAAGAAGAAAAAAAAAAATCATGAAATAAAAAGGGCACTCGAGATTTAAGAGAATTATTTTATACATTAACTATTATTAAGCATATGCTTAAATTGTATTCTTAATAATAATGAAAATGCATACTAATTTTAAAGATTATTTAGTTAAAAGTACGAAAATGTCTTATTTATAAATAATTAAAAAAATTTTAGTGAATTAGGAATATCACAATTTCAAATAACTTATGTGAAATTAAACATTAAATTAAAATTACAATATAATACTACTTATATTTAAATTATAAATATGTCACTTGCACTAAAAATCAGAAATAATTTATTAATTAATATTATAAACTCTACGTGATACATGAATGAAAACGCATAAGGTAGTTTAAAACATGCAGTACATAAGATCCTTTTCAATTTATTTGGTATACTGCTTTTAATACTTACATTTTATATGTTAATAATAATTATAATTTGTCTAGTTTTTTTTTTTATATACTTTATTTAAATTTTTTTCCATTGCAATATTACCCTTATTTCTATTTTTTATATAACACCTTGAAGAAATCTGTACCAAAACTCTTACTTGTGAAATAAAACAACATATTAATTGGATTTCAACCTGATATACAAGGAACAGCTTTTCTGCTATGCTTGCCATTTCAATAAGGGGAACGGCATTCTATTATCTGCATTCAGAAGACAGAGTAATAGCTGGCAGAGATTCTCGAAGTAGATCGAACATCCACATCAAGCCATCTATTGCTTGATTAAAAATAAACTTTTTCAGCCGCATGTTTTTTTAGCCATGATAAAAATATTTGAGTATTCTGAAGCTTTTAAAAATGAATGTCTTAAACATGATTTCATTATGGTTTGCTTCTTAAAAATATAAATAAAGTTATTTGAGGATAAAACTTTACTAAGTTTCTTTTTATATTAAGAATCTGCTGTTAAACTTAATACCTTGTCCATAGCATAGGCTCAGAAATGATCCCGATGCAATTTTTTTTTCCACTACTGCCCGAACAAGTGTAATTTTAGAGTAAGACGGCTAAGAAAAACACCAACAACAACCAAAAAAAAGACTCGTAACAAAAACTGGTAAGAAATTTCCTTTCCCAATTACGATAGAATACCCCCACAAATTTACGGTACTATAATTGACATTGCTGCATCAAGGAGATGCCCTAAGTTTTCCTAATTAGTTAAAATCCAAAATATAAATGAAATGAAATATAACACTCAAGCTTTAAGACAACCGTTTTATGCATTAAAAAGTATTATTAAATATATCATTACATTATTATTAAGAAATAATTTAATCATATATTTAATAATAGTTTGATTATTATTATCGAAATATCCTACATGTATATAATTTTTTAAGGTTATTTAGATAAAAGTACGAAAATGTCTTTTATTTATAAAAAAAGATTTTTAAATTGTTTAATTATGAGTATCATAACTTCATATAACTTAAGTAGAATTAGACATTAAAAAGTAAAAATAATAAACATTACAATATTTTTTTCCCAATGCAGCTGGCAAACAGACATGGACGTCTTTGATGCCTTAAGGCAAGCGCTGCACAGACGTTACTCACTTTGCATTACCCAGGGGGCGCGTGTAACTTGAAGATAAGCCACGCACGCGGAGTAACAACGCTCTACGATCCCTATTAAAACCGGGACCTATGGTTTAAAGTGGATTCGAACCACTACAACATCCATGGCACCGCCGGACACGAACCCGGTAGTACCGAGCGCCAGAGCGCTAGCCACTCGGCCATTCAGGCCCAACATTACAATATTATACTACCGATATTTCAAATAGTCACTCGTACACGTAAGTTATAAATATTTTTATTAATTAATATTATAAACCTGATGTTATATATACATCATAAAAAGCATAAGACAGTTTAAAATCTACAACACATATGACACATAACAATTTATTTGGTATATGGCTTTTAATACTTTACATTTTTACAGGTTAAGAATAATAAAAAATTTTCTACTTTTATATATTGTATTTTTATATAACACGCTCGATTCTATTTTTATCTAGCTGTTAAGTAAATCATAATTAAATTAATTAACTAATATTATAAACCCTATGTATATATGCAAGAAGAAGCGTAAGGCAGTTTAAAACAATATACATAGTAATTTATATAGTGAATGGCTTTTGATACGTACATTTTACCTATTAATAATAATTATAATTTTTCTAGTTTTTATATGCATTATTTTTAAAAAACACCCTCAATTCTATTTTTATCTAGTTGCTTATATACCACCTTAAAGAAATCTGAACCAAAACTCTTATTTGTGAAATAAGGCAACATATTTATTGGGTTTCAGTCAAATACTAGGAACAGATATTCTGCTATGCTTGCAATTTCAATAGGGGGAACGGCATTCTATTATGTACATTCAGAAGACAAAGTAATAGCTGGCAGAGATTCTCGAAGTAGATCGAATATACACATCAAGAAATCTATTGCTGGAACTTCAGATTAAGTGCGGCAATAATTCAAGTAGAGCCACCGGCCTTTACTTTAAAGCGTTATATAGATCTCTCTCTCTATATATACATCATTCGCTTCTCGGTGTAAGCAATTTTAGCAGATACAGACACGCTAAGACGTATCCTCAAGGGAAAAAAAAAATTTAGCATTTTGACATTTTCTTCCCCATTTCTATTTTTTTACCTCGTAAAAAAGGGAAAAATGCCGAAAGTCCTTGACTTTTCAATTCCTCCGCCTGATTGTCGAAGGAGGCAGTCCAAGCAAGTTCAGCTTTTATTCAATCAATTGACTGACTCTCTCAGGGAACTGTGTTTCGCGATTTTTAAAAGTAGTTCAACGTTTTAGCAGATAGATAGTGAAAAAGCTTTCACTTTTGAAAGCTATTTCGATCAATGGTGAACCGCAGTGACAAGAAAAAAACTTTTTTCCAACCGCATTGTTGTAGTGATGATAAAAGTATTTGAATATTTTGAAGCTTTTAAAAAATAATGTCTTAAACATCATTTCATCATGGTTTGCTTCTTAAAAATGTTAACAAAGTTATTTGAGGATAAAACTTCAAGAAGTGTTTTTATGTTAAGAATCTGCAGTTCCACTTAATACCTTGTCCATAGCATTGCCTCAGAAATGATCTCGATGCCATTTTTTCCACTACTGTCCGAACAAGTGTAATTGTAAAATAAGAGTGCTAATAACAACAACAACAGCAACAGAAACACTTGTAAGGAATTTCTTTTTCCCCAAATAAGATAGAAAAAAACTTATATGAATTTATTGTATCATAATTGATATTCTCGCATCTTAAAAAGGAGACGCCCTAATTTTCGTAATTACTTAAAATCCAAAAATAAAGGAAATAAAAATATAACACTCAAGATTTAAGAAAATCGTTTTTATGCATTAACTATTATTAAGTGTATAATTAAATTATATTCTTAATAATAATAATGAAAAATATTCTACATAAACTAATTTTTTTTAAAGATTATTTAGATAAAAGTAAAAAATGCCTTTTATATATAAAAAGATTAAGTTTAAATTTTAGTGGAATTAAGAGTACCATAACTTCTAATGACTTAAGTGGAACTAAAACATTAAATTAAATTATAAACAACACAACATTATACTACTCATATTTCAATTGTCACTGGTACAAGTCAATCATAAATAATTTATTAATTAATATTATAAACCCGAGATCATAGATGCATGAAAAAAGCATAAGGTAATAAGGCTGTTTATAACATGCAACACATATGATACGTAGCAAATTATTTGGTATATGGTTTTTAATACTTACATTTTACATGTTAATAATAATTATAATATTTCTAGTTTTTATATACATTATTATTTTTATATAACACTCTCAATTTTACTTTTATTCAGCTGATTACACCTTGAAGAAATCGGAACCAAAAGCTTGTGAAATATGAAAACATATTTATTGGGTTTCCACCCAATACTAGGAACTGATATTCTGCTATGCTTGCAATTTCAATAGGGGAACGGCATTCTATTATCTGCATTCAGAAGACAAAGTAATAGCTGGCAGAGATTCTCGAAGTAGATCGAACATCCACATCAAGCCATCTATTGCTGGAACTTCAGATTAAGTGCGGCAATAATTCTAAGTAAGAGCCACCGGCCTTTTACTTTAAAGCATTACACAGATCTCTCTCTCTCTCTCTCTCTCTCTATATATATATATCCTTCGCTTCTCGGTGTAAGCAATTTTAGCAGATACAGACACGCTAAGACGTATCCTCGAGGAAAAAAAATTTAGCATTTTGACATTTTTCTTTCCCATTTCTATTTTTTACCACGTGAAAAAGGGGAAAAAAATGCCAAAAGTCCTTGACTTTTCAATTCCTCCGCCTGATTGTCGAAGGAGGCAGTCCACGCGCGAGTTTAGCTTTTTATTCAATCAATTGACTTAGGCTCTCTCTCGGGGAATTGTGTTTCGAGATTTTTTAAAGTAGTTCACAGCTTTAGCAGATAGATAGTGAAAAGCTTTCACTTCTGAATGCTATTTTCGATCAATGGTGAGGCCGCAATGACGAGAAAAAAACTTTTTCCAACCGCATGTTTCTAACTGTGATAAAAGTATTTGAATATTCTGAAGTTTTTAAAAAAATGAATGTCTTAAGCATAATTTCATCTTGGTTTTGCTTCTTAAAATTTTAACAAATGTATTTGTGGGTAAAACTTGATTAAATTAAATTTATATTAAGAATCTGCTCTTCCACTTAATACCTTGTTCATAGCATATGCTTAGATATGCTCTCGATGCAAGTCTGTAGACCAACTTATCATTTCTCCTGTAAGCCTTAATGGGTAGTAGGAAACACGGTTACATACTTAAATAATATCTGCTGCAGATTATTTAATCAAATGTAGAACATTAGAATTACAAAAAGTTTAACTAATAAAAAATGAATTTTTTTAATTACTTAAAATCAAAAAATAACACGAAATAAAATATAACATTCAAGATTTAAGGAAATTTTTTTTATGCATTAACCTGTTATTAAATGTATGATTAAATTATATTTTTAATAATAATCAAAATATCCTACATTTAATAATTTTTTTTAAGATTATTTAGATAAAAAAGTATGAAAAGGCAACTGCCTTTTCATTATTTATAAAATTGATTTTTAAGTTTTAGTGGAATTATGAGTATCATAACTTCAATTAACTTAAGTGGAATTAAAATTAAAATTATATTATAAACGTTACAATATTATACTACTTAAATTTAAATTGTAAATATGTTACTTGTACAAGTAAATCATTAATAATTTTTTAATCAATATTATAAACCTGATGTTATATACACTCAAGAGCCAAAACATTATGACCACCCTACATTTTTGCAATGAACTCGCCTGGATGACGTGGAAGGCACGTGATCAGGTGGAAGTGGTATTTAAATGGTATTAAGTGGTGGTATTAATCCATGCCAAGGCGGGTTGAAACTGTGTTGCGCGCCAAAGGCGGGCCAACTCG
This sequence comes from Caerostris extrusa, assembly GCA_021605095.1. NCBI lineage: Eukaryota > Metazoa > Arthropoda > Arachnida > Araneae > Araneidae > Caerostris > Caerostris extrusa. The sequence continues at coordinate 7,624 of BPLR01004831.1, read as the reverse complement.
TTATTGACAGGTGGTCATAATGTTTTGGCTCTTGAGTGCATACATGACTAAAAGCATAAGGGCAATTTAAAATATGCACCACATATGATACGTAGCAATTTTTAGATATCTTAGAAATTTATTAGATATAGCAATGTATTAGATTTAAATCTTAAATAATTCCTTAGATACATAGCAATGTATTAAGTTTTAATCTTAAATAATTTATTAATTAATATTATAAGCCCGATATTATATATACATCATAAAAAGCTTAAGGTAGTATAGTATAGGGCAGTTTAAAACATACAACACATATATAAGTAGTAATTTATTTGGTATATGTCTTTTAATACTTACATTTTACATGTTAATAATAATTATATTTTTCTAGTTTTTATATACATTATTATTTTTATGTAACACCTTCATTTCTATTTTTATCTAGCTGCTTATATAACACCTTGAAGAAATCTGCACCAAAACTCATACTTGTGAAATAAGACAACATATTTATTGGGTTTCAAATATAGTACAAGGAATAGATATTCTGCTATGCTTGCAATTTCAATAGAGAAGCGACATTCTATTATCCGCATTCCAGAAGACAGAGTAATAGCTGGCAGAGATTCTCGAAGTAGATCGAACATCCACATCAAACAATCTATTGCTGGAACTTCAAATTAAGTGCGGCAATAATTCCAAGTAAAGACACCAGTCTTTTCATACTTATATATTATTCTTCGCTGTTTCGGTGTAAAGTAATTTCAGCAGATACAGACACGCTAAGACGTATCCTCGAGGGAAAAGAATTTAGCATTTTTTTACATTTTCTTCCCCATTTCTATTTTTTTACCACTTAAAAAAATTCGAAAATCCCTTGACTTTTCAATTCCTCCGCCTGATTGTCGAAGGAGGCAGTCCACACCTCAAGTTTAGCTTTTATTCAATCAATTGACTGGCTCTCTCAAGGGAAATGTGGTTCGAGGTTTTTCTAAAGTAGTTCAACGCTTCAGCAGATAGATAGTGAAAACGCTTTTTCACTTTTGAACGGTGTTTTCGATCAAAGGGGAATAAGAAATAAGTTTTTCAACCGCATGGTTTTTAGCTATGATAAAAGTATTTGAATATTCTGAAAGCTTTCTTTAAAAAAAAAAAAAAAAGAATGTTTTAAACATCATTTCATCATGGTTTGCTTCTTAAAAATATTAAAAGTTGTTTGAGAATATACGAAGTTTTTTTATATTAATAATCTGCTGTTCCACCTAATACCTAGTCCATTGTCTCTGAAATGATCTCAATGGAATTTTTCCACTATTGTCCAAACATGTGTTATTGTAGAATAAAGAGGACTAAGAAACAACAACAACAAAAGTACCCGTAAGGAATGTCCTTTCCCAAATGAGATATAAAAACCTATATGAATTTATTGTATCATAATTATTATTGTTGCATCTTGAAGGGGAGATGCCCTAAGTTTTCTTAATTACTTAAAAGTCCAAAAAATAAAGGAAATAAAATATAACAGCACTCAAGATTTAAGACAACCGTTTTATACATTAACTATTATTATATATATGATTAAATTATATTCTTAATAATAATCCAAATATCTTACATAAATTAATTTTTAAGATTATTTGGATGAAAGTATGAAAAAATGTCTTTTTATTTATAAAAAGTTAATTTTAAATGTCGGGGAATTATGAATATCATAACTTCAAATAACTGAAGTGGAATTAAAATTTAAATCAAATTATAAACTTTAAATTAGTCACTTGTACAAGTAAATCATAATTAATTAATTAATTAATATTATAAATCCAGTGTTATATGCATGAAAAAACATAAGGCAGTTTAAAACGTGCACCGCATAAGATACGTTGCACTTTATTAGGTTTAAATCTGAAATAATTTATTAATTAATATTAGAAACCCGATGTTGCGAAGCATAGGGCAATTTAAAACATGCAACACATATAATGCGTAACAATTTATTTGGCATATGGTTTTTAATTCTTACATTTTTAAATGTTAATAAACATTATAATTTGCTACTTTTATGTACACTATTATTTTTATATGACACTCTCAATTTTATTTTTATATTGCTGCTTACTATATAACACCTTGAAGAAATCTGTACCAAAACTATTACTTGGCGAAATAAGACAACACATTTATTGGGTTTCCAGCAAATACTAGGAACAGATTTTTTTGCTATGCTTTACAATTTCAATAGGGGAACGTCATTATCTGCATTCCTGAAGACAAAGTAATAGCTGGCAGAGATTCTCGAAGTAGATCGAACATCCACATCAAACAATCTATCGCTGGAACTTCAGATTAAGCGCGGCAATAATTCTAAGTAAAGATAACAGCCTTTTACTTTAAAGCATTATATAGATATCTCTCTCTATATATATATCCTTCACTTCTGGGTGTAAGCAATTTTAGCAGATACAGACACGCTAAGACGTATCATCAAGGGAAAAAAATTTAGCATTTTGACATTTTCTTCCCCATTTCTATTTTTTATCTCGTAAAAAAAAAAGGGAAAAAAAATGCCGAAAGTCCTTGACTTTTCAATTCCTCCGCCTGATTGTCGAATGGAGGCAGTCCAAGCGCAAGTTTAGTTTTATTCAATCAATTGACTGGCTCTCCCAGGGGAATTGTGTTTCGAGATTTTTTAAAGTGGTTCACCGCTTTAGCAGATAGATAGTCAAAGTTTTTCCCTTTTGAAAGCTATTTTCTATCAATGGTGAGGCCGCAGTGACAAGAAAATAAGTTTTTTTCAACCGCATGTTTTTAGAGATGATAAAAATATTTGAAATTTCGGAAGCTTTTCAATAAAAAATGTTGTTTTTCTAATGCAGCTGGCAAACACACTTAGACAGTTGTCTTTAATGCCTTAAAACAAGTGCTGCACCGACGTTACCCACTTAGCACTACCCAGTAGGCTCGTGTACCTGGAAGATAAGGAAGATGGCAAGAGGAAGATGGCCCAAACAATACCCCCAATGCTCATGCTAGACAGCGACCTACGCTTTAAAGTGGTTTCCGAAGCACTACAAACATCCATGGCACCGCTGGACTCTAGTCATACGGCGATTCCAGAAAATAATGTCTTAAACATCATTTTATCGTTTTTTGCTTCTTAAAAATATTAACAAAGTTATTTGACGAAACACACTTAATGAAGTTTCTTTTACATTCAGAATATGCTGTTCCACTTAATATATTGTTAATAGCACAGGCTCAGAAATGATCTCCATGCAACTTTTCCCACTACTGTCCAAACAAGTGTAATTGTAAAATAAAAGGGCTAAGAAAACAACAACAACAACAACAACAAAAGTACTCGTAAGGAATTTCCTTTCCCAAATAAGACAGAAAAACCTATATAAATTTATTGCGTCATATTTATTATTGTTGCATCTTGAAGGGAGATGCCCTTAGTTTTCCTTAATACTTAAAGTCCAAAAAATGAAGGAAATAAAATATAACACTCAAGATTTAAGACAACCGTTTTATGCATTAACCTGTTATTAAATGTATGGTTAAATTATATTCTTAATAATAATTAAAATATCCTACATAAATTAATTTTTTAAAGATTATTTAGATAAAAGTATGAAAATGTCTTTTATTTATAAAAAAGTTAATTTTAAATTTAAGTGGAATTTTTATCGTAACTTCAAAATCAATTTAGTATCATAACTTCAAATAACTGAAGTGGAATTAAACATAAAATTAAAATATAAACATTAAATATTATAAACTACTTATAAATTAGTCACTTGTACAAGTAAATCATAAGTAATTTATTAATTAATATTATACACCGAGGTGTTATATGCATGAAAAACAAAAAAGGCAGTTAACATACAACACATAATGATATGTAGCAATTTAATGCTTACATTTTACATGCTAATAATAATTATACTTTTTCTAGTTTTTTTATATATTATTAAAAAAATTTTCCCACTGTAAACACCTAATTTCTATTGTTAATATAACACCCTGAAGAAATCTGTACCAAAACTCTTACTGTGAAATAAGACAACATCTTTATCAGGTTTCAGTTAAATACTAGGAACAGATATTCTGCTATGCTTGCAATTTCAATGAGAAGCGACATTCTATTATCTGCATTCCAGAAGACAGAGTAATAGCTGGCAGAGAGATTCTCGAAGTAGATCGAATATCCACATCAAACCATCTTATTGCTGGAACTTCAGATTAAGAGCGGCAATAATCTAAGTAGAAGCCACCAGCCTTTGCTTTCAAGCATTATATATATACTATATCCTTCGTTTCTTAGTGTGTTAGCAATTTTAGCAGATACAGACATCGCTAAGACGTATCCTCGAAGGAAATGAATTTAGCATTTGACTGACATTTTCTTTACCCATTTCTATTTTTTTTTTACCTCGTAAAAAAAAGGGGAAAAATGCCGAAAGTCCTTGACTTTTCAGTTCCTCCGCCTGATTGTCGAAGGAGGCAGTCCACGCGCAAGTTTGCTTTATTCAATCAATTGACTGGCTCTCTCGGGGGAATTGTGTTTCGAGATTTTTTTTTAAAGTGGTTTCACTGCTTAGCAGATAGATAGTGGAAAGCTTTCCCTTTTGAATCCTATTTTCGATCAATGGTGAGGCCGCAATGGCGAGAAATGAGTTTTTCAACCGCATGTTTTTTAGCTATGATAAAGTATTTGAATATTCTTGAAGCTTTCTTTTTAAAAAAAGAATGTTTTAAAACATTTATTTCACCATGGTTGCTTTTTAAAATATGAACAAAATTTTTGCCGATAAACTTTTACCGGAGATGCTTTTTATATTAAGAATCTTAGCATAGGCTCAGAAATGATCTCGATGCATTTTTGTCCACTACTGTCTGAACAACTGTAATTTTAGAGTAAAGATACCACAAATGCCGAAAAACAAAACACTCCTCGCAAGGAATATCCTTTTGGAAATATGATAGAAAATCTCACCTAAATTAGTGTACTGGAAATTGGTCATGTTGCATCTTGAAGGAGATGACCTACAAATTTTCCAAATGAATGAGATTCCTCCAAAAATTACTAAGATTGTAATATATCCATCGTAGATCCCAAGATTAGCTATTTATCTGCTCTTGATACTCTCTTTATACCTTATCTTGCAAATTCTGTTGCATTTAATGAAGAATACTATGGGTAAATTTTTTTTTTTTTTTTTTTTTTTTTTATGTAGATATGACATAAAGGAATTCATTTAATTCTTCCCTCCGTCAGCGGACTGTTAGGTTGATTAAAAGTAAATTCCAAAGCTGATAAATTGAAGACATTTATCAAAGGCCTGGCTTTTAAAGTATGGCCTTAAAAATTAAACTCTCTTCCTCACTTCTGAACACTGTATTGACAACATAGTGGTTGCAGTTTCCCCCACATAGTTGCACTCCCACTCTTCGTCCCCCTTTTTTACTTCAGTGATTTGTTTTCTTTGTTGTATTTTTTTTTTTTTTTTTTTTTTACTTTAGCTTTGTTTGTTTGTCTTGCTTTAATTTAATTCATCCTACCAAATTTTTTCTCATGGTTAATTTTTAATAATTTTTCATGAACAATAATTGCAATTCTTCACCCTAGACATTTCTCATGACAGAAATAAAACCCACTTCTTGGTCAAGGTATTTTTTTTCCAACCTCACCTGCTAGTGATTCGGAATCCACTTTAAACAGTAGGTCCCGATCTGAGATGACTGTGTACAGTGTTTGGCGTAGGGCTTGACAGGCTTACCTCGTGAAAAGTAAACATCTTCTGTCTCGAATTTGGCTGGCTTTGGCCCACCATGGGACTGTTACGCCAAAGAAGAAATATCGAATTTTCCTATTGTTATTTTTTAATAAATTTTTTTTCATGAACAGTGATTGTAATTCTTCTCCTAGACAATTCATGACAGAAATTAGAAGCCACTTAGCCAAGGTACTTTTTTTCAACTCACCTGCTCCAGTAAAGGTCAAAAGTTTCTTGACAGACGGAGAGCAGAATTATACCTTCTGGGAAGAGTTTTTAGTGTAACTGCCATACGGTAAAAAGGTCATGGAAGTTATCTCCGGGTTAATGGATTGTGGGTCAAGATGCTCACAAAATATTTCATGTTGGCTACTGAGTCATTTCGCTTTTGGAATCACTAAACGAAACGCTCACATCTGGAGATGCAAATCTTTGTTTATCTTTCAGGCTACCCTGTGCGTGCTTCATTGATACAAGTCAGGTAATGAATTCAGAATCAAATTTTTATCGTAACAAAACTTTTTAAAAATTTAAACAAATCCAAACATTAATACCTTTAAAAGATAATTAAATTTTTGATTGGTTTTAAAATGTGTTGCTTTGTAATTAAATTAAAAATGTAATATTAAAAAAGCCATTAATTAAAATCAAAAGCAAGTAAGATAAATTTTTTTTTTTTTTTTAAAAGTCAATTTTCCTACTTTTTTTTTCGTTCCATAATTATATTGCAGAAAGTCCTTTATAAATATATGCCATTCATTTTTTAAAAGTTTATCTGGCGCCATCTATTGGTAGATATAGGCAACTTAAATCTAAAATTAATTAATTAATTAAAATTTAATTACTGAATTAATATTTGAAAAAAAACTGCATTAACATCAAGTGTCATCCACTGAAATTCAAAAAAAATGTATTTGAACTTGGTGGATGATTAAAAAGTATTTTATGAACGATTGAAAATTTGAACAAGATATATATATATAAGGAGAGTGTGAGCTAATAGAAGGAATTGAAAAATATCGGACGATAAAAATCTTTTTAGATCCCATTTTAAAAAAATGACATGAGAGTTGTCCTTCTGAAAAAAACTATTATTTCACTGAAACTCTTCTCAGAAAGAACAATATCTCATAGCATTTTTAAAAACTGAAAAATGGAATGTTTTTAAAATTGGGATTCTTAATTAAAGGAAACATAACTTACATAAAAATATTTTATAAAAACACATAAAAACATTACACAACTATTTTACAAAAACAAAATTTTCTTTAAGTCCTAAATATGCATTTTTTTTTTGTTGTACTGATTTAATGTGGTTACTTACTTTTATATAGCACTTTAATGTATGTTTTAATATAAAAACTGCTTTAAAATAGTTATTAATTTAAAAAAATTGACACTTTAAAATTTCAAAGTAGATTTATAGACATAGTATAATATTTAAGTGTTATTCTAAAATAACATTATTACTCCAAAATTTTTCAAATAAAAAATGTGTATCTTACTTATACCTTTTTCAGTATTTCTATTAAATTACAAAAAAAATTATAATAAAATTGAAAAGTTTATTTAATTTGTCTAAACTAAAACAGTTTCACTGTAAATTTATGTTATTATTTACAGTGATCTATTTAAGATCTATTAATATCTAAATTAATTTAGTTTACCAAGCTTTATATTGTGTTGCATTTAGTAAGTTTCTGCTCTAAAAACTTTGATACATTATTGTTTGCAATTAATTTTATAATAATTTTTATATTTAATAAATTCAGGTTAAAAAGTCTATTTTTTAAAAATGCAAATGTATTAATTTAAATAATTATTAAAATAATGTAAAATATTCAATAAATTAAATCGTAAAGTAT
>BPLR01004830.1:0-14780 GCA_021605095.1 Caerostris extrusa | reverse complement strand
TGTATGTTGTTTTTTAATATGCTTTCAAAACGTGTCTATAATATTAATTATATATCTTGAAAGTATATACACATTGAAAGGGATACATCTTTTAATTATTTGTTTTAAGTCTTTGCTATGAAAAACATTTCGAAACCTCTGCCCTAGGTAGCCCTGTACTGACAAGGAAGAGGGTTATTAAGGAAATGAACCTCAGTCAATTTTTTTTATTTGTATTTTAATCCTTTTTATATAGTATTGTATTAATCTGTATCTGTATTTAAAATTTTTGTGTATCTGTATTTAATCTGTATGAAATGTAAATACAGATTTTTTTTGTATCTGTATTTAACATTTGATTTTTCTTTATTTTTGTTACTTTTGTTTTAATTTGTGTATTCTTGAATTTCAATTTGAAATAATAATAAAAAAAATAATAACGACGTGCAATATTTTTGTAGTAAACTATAAACATAAGTCATTCAAATAATTTTATTTCTTATTCAAGAAAATTGTATATCAGGGATATTTTTGCAGCTATTACTTTAAGTAAGAAATCTACACGAAAAGAACAGTAAACATTCACTATCCATTATCCGCAAAACGTCCAATATTTTTTGTCATCAAGAAATTAACATAAATTCGCTCTTTCAAGGAATTTATATCCAGACTACACGAATTCGAAAGATATAATATGCAAATATATAGAGGCATAACCAGACACTGCAAACAAAAACGGAAGCCACATCTGACTAGAGACATTCTAGAATATTTGTTTATATTTCCGAAATACGGAACGGTTAAAAACGTAACGTATATTTCAACATTTTCACAACCTCACTGAGAACTTTTTTTTTTCTTTCTTTTTGGCGGCTATTCTTGGAACTGTTTGATTCAGGAAATCCATTACCGAACTCGACTTCTATGGAAACAGCTTTCCAAAGTGTCGTCTGAGAGATGTTTGTGTTTCGAGGCATTGGAACATTCCAGATAATGTCAGAAAAGTTGTTTAAAAGTCATAACGTATCCCTTGTTTACTCTCTGTGTAGCAAATGTCAAGATGGGACTGTTTTCGTCACGCATATGAGCAATATGCAGTATTTGATTTAAGTATAATAAAGTATGTTGGATGGAAAAGTATATAAAATAAATAAATTGATACTGAATGGATTCACCATATGAATGAATGTATCATATTTACACATTTTAATACATATAAATATAGTGTCGTCCAAATTTTGTTGACATAGAACGAAATAGGAGAAGTTGAATGAAATAGCTAAAAAATTGCTTGAATGCTGTTAGAAAGTACTCTTTTAGCAATATAGAAAATGTCATCGTATGCTAAGTTTTGTCGCATTTCAATACTGCATTAGTACTTAAGTTTAATTAACACCTGATCTTATAAAACTGATAAATCCTGTTCACAAGTATTGAATCGAAATTTTAAGATCATCTGATTTGGTTTGCAGCAATTGAAGAAACAGAATATTTTTCTTCATGCTTTATAATTTGTGTTTACTATTTGTAAGTTCACCATTTTCCTGTCTACGGAAGAATTTGTACGCTTATTTTATGGAAGCTGTTCTATCATTACTACTATCTAAGTGCCATGTTTAGTGTTAAAATTTAATAAAGTTCTCAAAGATATATGATCCATATGAGTTTTATTGTGTCCTGTCTAATCCTCAGTGCCATGAAGTGCAAGACGGACATCCCATGAGTAGTCTACTCATGGAGGGAGGAAAGAGCTGCTTCTGTTGTGATGAAGCACCCGAAAGTAGAAGCAGCTTTACTCCATGTCGCTGGTGAAGGAGGAAAATGCCTTCCTGGAGGGCTTTTAGGGAGTAACAACTCCGCATTTGGGTTGTCTTATGGGAGGAAAACAGGAAAACTCCCACCAGGCAGTCTGAAGAGGCAAGATACTGAACATCACAAACACCATTGAGTCTCCTTGGTTTTGAAACAGTGTCTGCAACATAGCCGCCAGCTGATTGAACCTGAGCCCTAATGCCCACCAGTAGCGCAGCTGCCACTGGAGCCAGGAGTCGGGCATATGAGTTATTGTTCAACATAAATTTATGTGTATGTACGGTAGATTAGGGCGTCATTCATGTTCGAAAGAAGAGGTTCAATTCCCATACTACGTATAAAATTTCATACGCGCATCCGCTTTGGCAACAGGTATAGCTATTGGCGGGCCGTATTTTCTTTTGTTTTCCTCACATATAATACTTCCAGCAGGCTTAGAAGCATCTCCAGTAAATAATTCAACTTTCCCCTTGTGGATGTCATGTGAAACTGGGTAACTTTGAATTTTCCATAACAAATATCATTTACCTGAGGTCAATTGACCAGCAAAAAAAAAAAAAAAAATGATTAGGAAAACTAACGATTTGTAATAAATAAAAGTAATACACATATAAAAAATTTAAATATTGAATCAATATAAATAATAAGCTATATTATTTATAATACCGCTTAATTTTATATATTATAAAAATTACCTATTTTTATTTATATTGCCTTTTGTTTAAATGTTTAACAAATATATAATGTAGGAAAATTACTTCCAACAAAATTTTTAAAAGCATTAGTATATCTTAAAAATACAGCCATTTAAACTGCTAATTACACTATAATTAATCCTTTATTTAATATTTAAATGTTATATACCCTTTAATACTCTTTTTATAAACACAATTTGAGGGATAGTTACACAAAAAGGCAGAGATTTTTTTTATATTCATAATTTATGTGAATATAATATATTATTATCAAACCACACAGTTTTTTTAATTATAAGCTGCGTTTGTTTTTGACAGTAAAATTTGAGTAATTTATTAATACAGAAAACATACTTAATATTATTTTAATGTTAATGTGTGTTATCAAAAATAATATTTAACAGGACCGAAACGAAGAATTTATCATCTTTTGTGAAAAAGAAAGGCCATTATACTGTAATTTCATGTTACTTTTTTTTTTCTTTTAAATGCTTTTCTTTTCACTCGTGCAATGTTTTTCAAACGTAGACAGTGTACCTTAATAAATTAACAATTTAAGAAGCATAATCAACTCTTATTTAAAGAATTATATAAAAAGTCACAATTAGTAATAAAAAAAAAAAAAAAAAACCTGTGGGTTTTTCAAAAAAAGAGAGAGAGAGAAAGTGGAACAGAAAAAAAAAACTGCTTACTAATTCAACAAATGCATACAAATTACAGTTGTTCCTTACATCAGCTGAACATAGAAAACTATGATCAATTTTTTGTAAGACGAAATTTTAACTATTACCGTCGTTATCTTCTTTATAAAATAATAACAGTAGTATTGTATATAACTTTCGTTTATAAATTACTATTAAAGTTTTGAAAAGGTATTTGGGAGCTGATGGCCGAATGACTAGATACTGGCTGGCGGTGCCATGGATGTTTGTAGTTGTTCTGAATTCACTTTAAGCCGTAGGTTCCAGGCTTGACTGTTCAGCGTAGAGTTGACAGCCGTTTCCTGGATAAACAATAACACTTCCTGCTTCAGAATCTGCCAGTAGGCATGGATTGATTGGTTTGATTTGTCGCTCTACAGTCATTTTGTGCACACTTTAGTCTAATTAGACCGTGATCTATAGTTTAACGTAGATTCCGAACCACTAACAGACATCCATGTTACCGCCAGGATTCGAACCTGAAGCCTATGACACTAACGGCCAGAGCGCTAGCCAATTAGCCATCAGGCCACCTGCCTGTAGATAGACAACCTTGGCCCACCAATGTTATGCCGATAAAAAAAAGTTATTTCTGAAATTTCAAATTGTTGTAGAACAGAATATATCTGTATTTTCTTAGAATTCCATAAAAGAAATCTAAAATAAACATAGAACTAAGTATATTGCGTTATCATAAAATTTGGCTCTGTCTAATTAGACCGGGCTTACAAATGAAGTCCAACAGACTTCGTGAAATTTTTATTGCTTCAATTTGTTGAGAATTTTATACATAAAATGTATAATTATCAAACTGAAACATAATTGTTAAATTGGGATTTCTATATTAAGTACGAAAACTAAAATCAGTAAACTGCTGTAGTATCTTAATTGATGTTCTAAAATAGGATAATTTACTTATTTTGTTTTCTCAAAAGTACAGAAGGAAACGTAAGTTTAACGCTTTCAAAGAAAGTTATATATACTCATGTCCATAAATTAAGGATAATTCAGAATCACACAGAAATTGAACTCTAAAATAAAAATTTCACCTGTAGAATTATCACACACATCTTAAAGAAGAATATGCAAATTACAGGAAACCACCAGATGGCGCGAATAGTACGTCACAATGACGAGAGTGTAAGAGAAGGGTATATAAGGAATGGTGGCAAAGAAGTAAAACTGTTAACAAGCGCTTTAAAACCTTTCCAGTGCAATAACCGCATAGTTATGGCACAAAGGTAGCATTTGATGATTTTTAAGTGGTAGAATTATCGGACGACTGGAATGTGGACGTACCCAGCTGGAAGTATCCGAGGAACTTGGAATCGACCAAAGTGTCATTTCCAGGCTTTGGCAACGATTCCAAGATGATGGTAATGTGAGTAGATGTTACAGCACAGGTCTCCCTAGAGTTACAACGCCGAATGAGGACCGGTATTTAGCAGTTACTGCCAAAAAAGAAACAGACGGAGCACAGCATCAGACCTGTCTCGTCCGCTCTCTTCAGCTACCGGTACGACAGTTTCAAGGCAGACCGTGTACAGACGCTTAGGGCACATTGGTCTATATTCTCGTAAGCCTGTCAGATGTGTTCCACTTTCCGCAACTCACTGTCGACTGCGATTAACCTGGAGTACAGAGCATGCATTGTGGACAACGCAGCAGTGGTCTTGTGTGATGTTTTCCGACGAGTCCAGGTTTAGTTTGCAATCTGATTCTCGCCGGACTTTCATATGGGGAGCGCCAGGTACCCGTTACCACCAAGAGAACACCATTGAATGACACCGTTACGGTGGTGCAGGATGGCTCATTTGGGGAGGAATTATTCTTGGTTCCAGAACTGACCTGCATGTTCAGAGTGTAACGATGACAGGCCACATCTATCGGGATGTCATTCTGGAACAACATGTACGTTTGTTTCGGGGCGCCATGGGTGCTGAATTTCTGTTTATGGATGACGACGCCCGTCCTTACCGTGCAAACATTGTAGACGAATACCTTCAATTGGAGGATATCACCCGTATGGATTGGCCAGCATACTCACCGGACTTGAATCCAATAGAGCATGTGTGGGATATGCTTGGCCGACGAATTGCAGCCCGTCAACCCCTCCCACCTGCTAGAGAATGAAATGGATGCTCAGCATCGCGTCCGGTTTGTGGGAACAAAAATACTTAATCCGTAAAGGAAAAGTATGGGCAGGTTATTCAAGAGACTCGACGGTCTATGAAAGTCAACATTTGTCCGATAAAATGAGGCCCAACAGAAATTCAATAATCTCTTTTCTCTCTAGTGACATTCATGCAGCCACCTGGAATAAAAGAACTATTGATGAAAGATGACTACACGAGAATGATCTACTAGCAAGAAAACATGCTAAAACATTTTCTTATTATTTAAGAAGGCAAAACTATTCATTTTTGCTTATTCTGAAGTAACTTTTCAATATTCATTTTAATTATAAACTAATTAATGACTCTGTAAAACTGAATGACCATAGCTAGTCTCAGTGAACGGGAGAATTCCTTTAGCATTCTACAGGAAACACCGACTTTCAACCACCATAACCATTGAGGATCGTTATACTCACTGAGGAATCCAGGTTCAACTCAACTACATATTCTCAACATCTGGGGTGAACTAGGAACCGTCTAATTGCCTCTCCAAACTCGATGGTCAGATGAAGCATCAGGTTGAATAGGCACAGATACCTCCGTATATATGTTAAAAGTTCTGCAACTGCTGTGAAATATTAGGAGGAGATCTTGGGTCCCTACGTTTGCATTCCCGTACACATGTCCCAGGGACACATCTAGCATTGATTTCGTTTTAATTGACAAAGAACAGCATATAAATAGATCCCTATGTATATACGCATTTTTCTATCATCTAGTGAACGAATCAATTTCTAGGTAAAGTTCTAACCTATTCCTCACACTTATAAATTTATGCCATTTGTTGTTGAATAAATAAATAAATAAATAAACAAAAAATCTTTAAAAAAGTGTGTTAAATGGTGACCCTAACTGATCCTTCAAAAAAACTTGTGAAAATTTTTTTTTTGAAGGTCTCGCACAAAAGAATGAAAGCAAAAAAAAAAAAAAAAAAAGTTCGAATGCTGACCGCGTTCATTGACCAATACCCTTCAAAGAACTTCGAATTTCTTCACACACACTTAAAATTCTTTTTTCTATTTTTTTTATTTTTATTTACTCCATCTAGCTTTGCTTTATTTGTCTGCAGAAAATGTTCCATGAAAAGAAGTGAAGTAATGGAACTAAAAAAAAAAAAAAAAAAAAAGAAAATTGGCCTCTTCCGAACGAAGGAAAATTCCGCGAATTCAGTAATCGGCGCTTTTCGTTGGTAGCTAGATCAGAACCGAATTCTCAAAAAGCATCTGGTAGGTATTCCGTCTTTTTTTTTTACTACTTTATTTATTTTGTTTGTTTGTCGATTTATATATATATATATTTCATTTCTTTCTCTCACTCTCTCTCTTACAATGGGACGGTGATTTTTCTTGTCTGAGCAGTGCTGACTTCAAAAACATTTCTTATTTTTATTTTATTTTTTATTTTCTTTCCTCTCATGGACCGAAGAAATTCTTATTCGGCCCGAAATGGATGTCGTGCAGCGCTGGGGAACCCTGGGATGGTGAAAGAGTTCTCGAATGTAGGGAACTCGGCCCGAAATGATATTGCCACCGGAAATATACTTGGGGGCTATTTCGGAGGAAATTTAGGCTTCTTTATTCAATATACCAGCGTCTCGTCCACCGCGGAGTTATCGAGAAATAAAATTTTCTCAAGTTTTTAGGAACCAAGAAGAAGCTCTCTTCATCTACCGGTACGACAATTTCAAGGCAGACCGTGTACAGACGCTTAGGGGCACATTGGTCTATATGCTCGTAAGCCTGTCAGATGTGTTCCACTTACCGCAACTCACTGTCGCCTGAGATTAACCTGGAGTAGAGAGCATGCATTGTGGACACCGCAACAGTGGTCTTGTGTGCGGTTTTCCGACGAGTCCAGGTTTAGTTTGCAGTCTGATTCTCGCCGGACTTTCATATGGAGAGCGCCAGGTACCCGTTACCACCAAGAGAACACCATTGAACGACACCGTTACGGTGGTGCAGGATGGCTCGTTTGGGGAAGAATTATTCTTGGTTCCAGAACTGACCTGCATGTTCAGAGTGTAACGATGACAGGCCACATCTATCGGGATGTCATTCTGGAACAACATGTACGTTTGTTTCGGGGCGCCATGGGTGCTGAATTTCTGTTTATGGATGACAACGCCCGTCCTCACCGTGCAAATATTGTAGACGAATGCCTTCAATTGGAGGATAGGAGGATCCAAGAATCCTATTTATGCTCAGTTCTTTCAAAGATTTATACAAGAATATAAAAAATAATAGACCATTTTAAAATTATATAAAAATTGTGTTTGTATGACATAAATGTTTGAATGTAGACTTCACTCTTAAATTACATTTGTTAAATATATTTACTGATTTTGTGTGATGCACAATGTGCAATCTGTAATTTATATTTGTTAAAGTCAAGATCAAATGATTAAAAATATACTATTTTTAAAGAAATTGGATGAACACATAAAAATTTTGGACAAGGTCTCATCAATTTCCAGGTAAAGTTCTAACCAATTCTTCACACTTATAAATTTATGCCGTTTTCTATTGAAGGAATAAATAAATAAACAAAAATCTTCCAAACACTGTGTTAAAAAGGTGACCCTAACTGCTCCTTCAAAAAAACTTGTGAAATTTTTTTTGTGAAGGTCTCACACAAAAGAATGAAAGCAGAAAAAAAAAGTTCGCGCCGCGTTCATTGACCAATACCCTTCAAAGAACTTCGAATTTCTTCACACATACTTAAAATTCTTTTTTTCTAATTTTTTTATATTTACTCCACTTACTCCAAGCTTTGCTTTATTCGTCTGCAGAAAATTTTCCATGAAAAGAAATGAAGTAAGGGGAACTAAATAAAAAATGGCCTGTTCCGGAGGAAGGAAAATTCCGCGAATTCAGTAATCGGCGCTTTTCGTTGGTAGCTAGATCAGAACCGAATTCTCAAAAAGCATCTGGTAGGTATTCCGTTTTTTTTACGGCTTTATTTATTTTGTTTGTTTGTCGATTTATATATATATATATATATATATATATATATATTTTCTTTTCTCTTCTTACAATGGGACGGTGATTTTCCTTCTCTGAGTAGTGCTGACTTAAAAAACATTTCTTATTCATTTTTTATTTTTGGCTTCTCATGGAGCGAAGAGCTTCTTATTCGGCCCAAAATGGATGTCGTGTAGCGCTGGGGAACCCTGGAATGGTTGGTGAAAGAGTTCTCGAATGTAAGGCCCGAAAATGATATTGCCGTCGGAAATATACTTGGGGGCTATTTCAGAGGAAATTTAGGTTTCTTTATTGAATATACCAGCGTCTCTTCCACCGCGGAGTTATCGAGAAATAAAATTTTCTCAAATATTTAAGAAACCGAGAAGAGGTTTCTGAACCGCGTTAAGGATTCTGGCTTTTTGGGAGAATAAAAAATAATAATAATAAAAAAACATTAAAAAGGTTTTCTTGATCGCAGTATGTATTGAAAGAATTTTACTTTTAAATAATAATTATTTCGTAAATTATTGAATAATAATTTGCGAAAGAATTAATTATCAAACATTATTAACAGTAATTGTGGTTAATTATTTTTATTGTAGTTGTGGTTCTAATGCAGCTTTTAATACAGAGACACATTAATCTTTATGCCATAAGCAAGGGCTGCATCCCGATTACTCATTTAACGCTACCCAGGGGTCACGTGTAGCTTGAAGATATGTTATGGACGCGAATAACACTACCTCCACGATACGCTATAGTATATACGCTGTAGTCTAAAGTGGATTCCGAACCCCTAGGAGCATCCACGGCACAGCCGGGACTCGAACCTGAAACCTGTGGCACCGAGCTCCAGAGTACTAGACACTCGGCCATTAGGCCCCATTTTTGTTATAGTAATTTAATAAATACTAGAATTTTATAGGTATATATGTTTTTTTTTTATTCTACAAAATAACAGAAGGCACTAAAATTCAATCCTGTAAATATATATATATATAAAAGGCATGTTATAAAGGCAAAATAAAAAAAAGGCATGTTATAAGGCAAAATAAAAGGGCATGCTATATTATGAAGATTATATTTTTATAAAAAATATATATCATTTTTAAACTTCTTTATATTATATTTAAGAGCAGAAGGGATATCTAATAAGTTCATGTTACATTATAAAGATTTTATTTTTTACAAAAATATATAAAAGAATTTTTAAACTTCTTTATATTATATTTAAGAGCAGAAGGGATATCTAATAAGTTCATGTTACATTATAAAGATTTTATTTTTTACAAAAATATATAAAAGAATTTTTAAACTTCTTTATAAAATATTTAAGAGCAGAAGGGACATCTAATAAGTTCATGTTACATTATAAAGATTTTATTTTTTACAAAATATATAAAAGAATTTTAAAATTTAATAATAATATATTTAAGAGTAGAAGGGACCATATTAATATTCTAATTAAAAACCATCAATTCGTCTATCAATAATAGAACAGGTCATTATTCCAAAATTTTATTGAAAATAAGATATTAATCATCGAATGACAATACTGCACCCCAGACTTATAAGATCTTATATACAACGTAAACAATTTCCCCCCGAAAATTTTTGAATATGCAGAGGAAATTTTAAATATGTCATGAAGTTTATTTTTTTCAATGTTAGATGATGCTTACGTAGAGTTTCGCGTAAATAAAATATCAGCAAAAATATTTCCTAAAAAATATTTCAGTTTTTTCAGTTTAAATTGCTGGATAAATTCATATGTTGATATCAATAACTTAATATGGTCACCTTTGCTTTTAGATATGCCACAAAGAAATTTCTTTTTATATATTTTTATCAAAATACCATCTCGAAAATGAAACATTGTTTAAATTAAGTGCAGGATTTTGCTTTGTAATTTTTATTTTGCTTGTTTAATACCACATTTAAATATTTCTCTTCATATATAAATTCATAAACCAAAATCTAAATCAAATGTTTACTGAAGATGAGTAATATTTCCTTAAAAGTGCACCACTCTACCATAAGATCGAGATAGAAGGATCCACTTTACGTAAACCTATCAAATATTTAATTTTTCAAATTTGCGTTGAAAACTTTAACTGTAAAGTTTTCAAAAAAAAAGTAAAAAGGAAATTAAAAAAGATTTACGTTTTTAATGCAAATGGAATTTTAATTTTCTAGAAAAAAATTTTGAGAAAGAAAGACCTTTCCCTTGTGATTAAAATTTTATGCAGTGATACATATTTTCAATTATTGCAAAGATTTAACCGTTTGTTGTTAAAGTAAATCGATAAAAAAGAGTATGTTTTCATTGATTTTATAATAAATGCAACACAGATTAAGTATAATCGCTAAAATATATTGTAATATAAATAGAATACCACACTTTTTTTTCCAAAAGCATTTTTAGAAAAGATAATAATAAATTTCCAAACTCGGAAAATATGTTGGCACAAAAAATAAATCAGTTTCCATGGTAATTAAAAGCAAAGCAAAAAATTTATCAAAGACGATAACCCTTTTTGACTTGCCCTCGAGGTAAAGATTCTTTCTAGTATCTTTTGTAATTAAATTAAGAAATTAGCGATCTTAAAAAAAAAAGTAATGCATTAGCTTGAAAACGGCAAAAGCCATTTTTTGTCACTGGCTCTTTTAACTGTGTCTCAAAGTTCTTCTTCAAAAGCCTTCCGAAACTTTCAGCAGACGGAACCATCTCTCCAAAGACAAAACTTCTCGAGTCAATTCGTGCCCGGAAGACTCGCAAGCATACTGTTCAAGTCAAAACGAATAATGCAGTTTTTGGAAAAGAAAACACCAATCAATATATGACACACAAAGTTGTCCGTTCCTCTGAAATCCCTTTCCTTCAGGACAAATTAATACCGAGCAGCCACACATTTTGAAAACTTCATGAAAAATATATAAATTGGACCCACGGGCATTGGAGCAGGAATAAATTCGTCGCGTGGTGGTGGCAACGAAAACTACAAAAAGAAAAAAAGAAAAAATTAAATTTTCTGTGAAAAATCAAATATTGGATAGAGACTCACACTTTCGGGAGAAGATTGTTGTCGAAGATTACTGGCCTAGAAGTAACACAGGACAGAAGAATTAAAAAAAAATAAGAAAGATACTACTAAGGGGTGTAGAGAGCTGGATAAAAATAAATAAAATATTACAAACACACTGTATTATATATATATAAAAAAGGGACAGAAAAATCGGGTGCTTCACCTTTAGCCCCATCCATCACTTCATACGAAAGGGGGGCGGGCAGTTGAAAGATAACGATGGAGTGACGAAAAAAAAAATTTTTTAAGGGGGTTTAGCAAAGGATGAGTTCTTTGGATGTGGGGAGATGTCAAAGATCTGGTTCTGGTATTTAATAGTGAAAGTTTCAGGACACTAAAGGGGTACCATTTTTGGAGGAATGGCAGGATATAGTATATCCATGTTGTGTATGTGTTCTTTTTAATATGCAATCAACGCGTGTCACTTTTTAAAATGTATCCACTCGAAAGACAAACTGATAATGAGGTGGTGATGAAATGATAAATAGAACGATAAAGTTGAATTACTGTTAAGTGTATCAGATTTTTCTTGCTTGTCGACTAACAGGACAGAGAGAAGAGATTAGATTTTGACTGGTGTTTTTGACTGGTGTGAAAAGAAAAAAAAAAACCCAGGAAATTCTGTGAAAAATAAAATATTGGATAGAGACTGACATTTTCGGGAAAAATCCTGTAAAAAGTCCATGCGGTTACCATAGGGTCCAAAGGGAAGCTGTTATCGAAGATTACTGACCTGGCAGTAACACAGGACAGACGAATAATGAAAAAAATATAAGAAGAGAGATACTACTGAGGGGTGTAGAGAGATAGATAAAAATAAATAAAATATTACACACACTCTGTGTAATATATATATAAAATAGTGACAGAAAAATCGGTTGCATCACTTTCAGCTTCACTTAATACGAAAGGGGGGAGTTGAAAGATAACGAAGGAGTGACCAAAAAAAAAAAAAAAAAAAGGTTTTTTAAGGAGGGTTTAGCAAAGGATGAGTTCTTTGGATGTCGGAAGATGTCAAAGTCTGGTTCTGATATTTAATAGTGAAAGTTTAAGGACAATAAGGGGTACATTTCTTTGGGGGAATGGAAGGATATGCCCATGTTATTTGTGTGTTCTTTTATAATATGCAATCAAAAACGTGTCACTTTAAAATGCATCCACTTGAAAGACAAACTGATAATAAGGTGGTGATGAAATGATAATTAGAACGATAAAGTTGAATTAGTGTTAAGTGTATCAGATTTTTTTTATTGCTTGTCGTCTGACAGGGGATAGTGAGAAGAGATTAGATTTTGACGGGTGTTTTTCTATTAATAATTTTAATTATCCTCTGTTGTTTATTTTAAAAAGCTTTTTTATTGAAGGCCGATACAATGCTCCTAATTGCTGCAAGAAATAATATCAGTAGTTAGAAAAAAGAAAATGGTTAATTAATAGTTGGAAAAAAATTTTCTAAAACTATTATTATAATTTAGGACTAAATGTACAAGAAGAATATACCTGGTATTTTAAATTTTTCAATGCAATGCCATTCAGCTTTTTGCAAACAATTTTTATATGAAAACCAATTACATAATTTTCTCAGAATTTACAATTATCCATAAGGGAACGAGAATTTAGGTTTGTTTATTCAATATAAGATGATACTGTAAATTGGCTTGCGCAGATTATGTAGCAGAATAGTAACTTGTGCAGATTATGCGCAGGGAGGTTCAGACACTCTTGCCTGGAATCAACCGACATTATGTATTGCAGCTATTTGTAGTAACGAGGAGATTTGAAGGCGATTGAAACATGCTTTAAGCTTCTCGCATCGACAATCATGGTGAATACTTGAAGTTTCTAGGTTTTCACCATACAACACACAAATGTATTACCGAATGTATACAAATGTAGTGTCCTCTCTTTATTGCCTCTCAGTGGGCTGTTAGTATTATACGTAAGACTCAAGGCTCATTTATGTACAAAAAGAAATCCAAGAATCAATTTATGCTCAGTTCTTTCAAAGATTTACACAAGAATAGAAAGTATAAAAGACATGGTCTCATCGTGCTGTATTCGTCTGCAGAAAATTTGCCATGAAAAGAAGTGAAGTAAGGAAGTAAAAAAAAAATGGCCTGTTCGAGAAGGAAAATTCCGAATTCAGTAATCGGTGCTTTTCGTTGGTAGCTAGATCAGGACCGAATTCTCAAAAGCGTCTGTTAGGTATTCCGTCTTTTTTACTACTTTATTTATTTTGTTTGTTTGTCCATTTATATATATATATATATATATATATTTCATTTCTTTCTCTCTCTCTCTTACAATGGGACGGTGATTGTCCTTCTCTGAGTAGTGCTGACTTAAACATTTCTTATTTTTTTATTTTCTGTCTTCTCATGAACTGAAGAACTTCTTATTCGGCCCGAAATGTATGTCGTGTAGCGCTGGGAAAGCCTGGGATGGTGAAAGAGTTCTCGAATGCTCTAAGGAACTCGGCCCGAAATGATATTGCCACCGGAAATATACTTCGGGGCTATTTCGGAGGAAATTTAGGCTTCTTTAAGCGTCTCGTCCACCGCCAGTCATCGAGAAATAAAATTTTCCCAAAATATTTAAGAAACCGAGAAGAGGGTTTTGAAGCGCGCTAGGGATTCTGACTTTGGTAGAATAAAAATAATAATAAAAAACATTACAAATGTTTTCTTGATTTAAATATGCCTAGAAAGAATTTTACTTTTTAAATAGTAATTATTTCGTAAATTATTTAATAAATTTAAATAATTTACTAAATAATTAATTATTAACTATTTATTATTAATTAATTAGTTAATAATTATTAATATTGTAGTAATTTAATAAATACTAGAATTTTATAGTGTAAATATGCTTTTTTTTATTCACAACGCTTATTTTTAAGGCAGTAAAAATCATTCTTATGAATTGAATTTATACACATAATTTTTTTAAGTAAAGTAACACTTATTATTATTAAAATGATATTTACATAAAAAGGAATTTTTGAAATATTTTTTTCTAACACGAAATTTCACCATTTAATAACAATAAATATTACTCGACTTTTATAAGTAAAGGAATAAAAACTAAAATAATATTTTAGTATGGTGCTTATATAGTATTTAGAGTCTCATTTTTGATTTGAACGATATTCTAACATTTATTTCAATTCTTGAACGATAAAATCTTACGTTTCCGCTTTAAAAAAGTGAATATTTATATTTGCTTACAAGAATATAAGTCCGATATACTGTGTATATTTTACTTGAATTGAGTACCATCTTCTAAGAGAGCTCAATAAAATTTTCTTTAAACTACAAAATAAAAATAAAGCACTGAAACTATGCATGAATTACAAACAGCGCCGCCT
>BPLR01004829.1:0-61116 GCA_021605095.1 Caerostris extrusa | reverse complement strand
ATTATCAAATCAACAGTATTGAGTGGCTTTTTTTAGCATAGAAGTTTGTAAAAAGCTATCTTGGATCAACTTAGAAGGTTTTTATAGAAGCTATTCTATTTAAAAAAAAAACTAAGATTTAATGTATTACAAATATAACATCTTTGTGCTTAAAATGTGCAATTTTTTTTTTTTTTTTTTTTACTCATATTAAGATATTCTATAAAACTTTGGGAGCTGTTAATTTCGTACTGTTATTTTTATAGGATATAGATTTTTGTGTAAGCAAAAGTACAAATATTACACATTTAAAAATTGGAAAATAGTTTGTTATGCAAAAACTGTTTTTAAAGATATGTAAATTCAAAAGTCAATGAATTTATTTTATAAATTCTGCTAAGTATATTAATAAAAGTCATAGCATATAAACTTAAGAGTCAGGAGTAGGAAATTTCTCACATCTGGTCATTCACAAATCCAAGGATTGCATACTTTTATAAAAAAAAAATAGTAATTCTGGTATTAATTCTCAAGTTCTGATAGCCTTTTCTAGAGTGATGTTAAATTACAAGGTGAAGGCATCACTCTGTCTTGCATTGCTTTTAGCAATCAGTAATGCTGTGAAATGCTTCTGAATTTTCATCACAATTTCCCTTCATAATAAATTCAACTAGCCTTATAAGTTTAATATGTATGCCAAAATCTGTCATTACTTCAATAACTTATTTTATTGCAATTATTCATTAGTCATTTAAAGAATTTTACTTAAAATATATTTTTGCAACTAGAATATTAAAATAACTTTGCAGGGAAAAACACATAAATTTTAAACAGAGAAATATTTTTACAGATTATCCAAATTTATTAATACTTTGAAATTGACAACAGTAGCTAAATTGTATCATTTGTGTATTTTTGGCAATTATTATTTTTAAAAATACTTTTAATTATCTGAAGCATTTTAGATTTAGGAATTGAAAAGATTATGACTTAATTTAAATCTTTACATCAATTTTCTTACCTGAATAAGATTCGCAGGTAGAGTTTCAGATCGAAATCCATCATAAAATGCCAAGGCAGTGCTAAATGCAGGAGTTGGAATGCCAAGTGTAACAGCTGTGGCCAATACATGACGCCATGACTCTTGGCAATTGTCAATAGCATTGCAGAAAAATTCATCCATCAAAAGGTTAGATAAATCTGGGTTCTTATCATATGCAACTTTGATATTGCCAAGAAACACGCTAAAATAATAATTTTTTACATAAATTTTCTCTTTATAAAAAAAGATAAATTAAAACACTTAATATAAAAATTATCATAAATTTACATACAACTTTATATACTAGTTCTAAAAATTAAAGTTTGCTGATTGAACTGTTTAACATTATATTTATATGCGATTAAAAGAATATTTAAATTGCCGAAAATCCAATTTTGCAATCAAAGAGAACTATTCATTTCCTTTTTTTAAAAGCAATTAAAATAAAATCCAATTACAAGATTAAAAAAATATAATAATGTAAAAACAATGAATATTGCTCAGCACAAAAGATCACATTCAAATTAGATAGTTCATTTTTGGCTGCATAAATAAGCATCCTTTTATACTTAAAATTTTTCTCATCCCTTTTATTTCAATATATGTAGGTACAAAAATTCAAATAATTTCTTAAAAATATCTTTACAGGTTAAAAATATCTTTATGCACAGACACATACACAAATAAATAAATATGAAGAAATTTTTAAAAATTACATTCTAAATAATATCGAAAGGAAGTACAATACAATTTGATATCTTTATTTTAACTTAAGTCAATCTCAAAAAATTATGTAACTTTTTTTTACCTTCTTATAATACAACCACCTCTCCACATTAAAGCTATAGCACCATAATTCAACTTCCAATCGAATACTTTTGCAGCTTCCTTCAGAAGCATAAAGCCTTGGGCATAGGACACAATTTTAGAAGCATACAAAGCCTGATAAAAATGTCAAACATTGATTATATAAAAAATAAATAAAACAACACATTTTACATAATTACAAGGTAAAAAATTTTTTAAGATGTGTCTGGATATAAACACTCTAAAACTAATAACCATTTAACTATGAGCCTAATTATTTTTAATTCATGCTTATTCTTTATAAAAAAAACCAGTATCAACAAAACAAATGAATGCAACAATCAGAAAAACTGCATTTTAAATAACCACATGAATTATTAATAAAATCAAATTTTTAAAAATTATTGATAATATTAACTATCAATATTCAATTCAAAAATTTCTGTTTTAGTTTAATCAAAACATAATATTTATTAAAAAGGACAAAAAAAAAAATCTTGCAATGAAATAGATAAATATTAATTCATTAATATAAGAAATTTAATGATACTATAAAAGAACTTATGATAATGATGAGGAAAACAATTTTTCAATTATTTTTTTTATACAAATATAAATACATTTACATTTAAGCTTTCAATAATTCAGGGGTTAAATTAGAAATTCCTAAAATTATTCTTAACTAAACTAAAGATTAGTATTTTTTAAATTTAGTATTGACTATCTTTACTTTTCGGATGTGTTCAACAAATTCTTTCTTATTTCCTTCATATTTTTTGCCAGATGGCCCTTTTAAGTATTTACTGGCCTTTACACGATCTTCTTTTAAAGAAGATAAGCATCTTGCAAAAACTGCTTCCCCAAAAAGAAAAAAAATACATAATTATTGCAAGTGCAAAAAAATAATCATTAAAAACATGTATTATTTATTAGATAATTATAAATAATAATTATATCAGTATATCTAAGCAAACTGAAACAAATTAACTAAAATTGATAAACATTTATATAAAACAGCCATTATATTATATTAAAAACGCTTATTTTCACTTGAAGGGAAAAGTTTATTTTATTATTAAACAATACATTATAGAAACATATCTTACATTTTTAATCTAATATCCACATTTAACTAATAAAAAAGGATTTGAATACATAAAAAATTCATCTTACCAATTAATGTAACAGGCATTCCATACTCTAATGCTGCAATAGCAGTCCACTTACCAGTTCCTTTCTAAACGAGGAAATGATTGATAATTAACATAATGAGCAGATAACACAATTATTATTT
Source organism: Caerostris extrusa (assembly GCA_021605095.1). Lineage (NCBI taxonomy): Eukaryota > Metazoa > Arthropoda > Arachnida > Araneae > Araneidae > Caerostris > Caerostris extrusa. The sequence continues at coordinate 57,994 of BPLR01004829.1, read as the reverse complement.
CTTACAAAGGATGTATGTATATTGAAAACAGGTAAACATTTTAGTATAAAAATAACTATGGCCCAATAAATAAAATATCAAGTATAGAGAAAAATAGATCCAGGATGTGCTATGTCAAACAAAAAGCGTTGTGTTATGCCAACATTTCAAATGTTATAACACTTCAGTTAAAGCAGAATACAAATTTTTATAACAGATTATTATTATATGAGTTTCTATGATTTTGATTCAAGCTTTAAAATGTAACATATTTAGTGAATAACAAATGGCTTACTTTCAAATTATTTATTTCTAGCCTTATAAGAAATACATAAAGAAAATATTTCACATTAAAGCTAATCATAAATAAATTGATAATATAATTGCTTAATGTTTCAGAGAAATATTATATAGTACCTTTTTTTTTTTTGTTTAAATCAATATCAAAAAATATATTACACTTATAATTTTAAACTACTTTCATAATAATGAAATACATCTTATGTTTAATAATTTAACAAATTATTTTTATTATTTAACAATTATTTTGAAATGTAGAAAAGAAAAATAATGTTTTCCCATGTCTATCTTATATGTTTAATTACTGTTGATTTAATTATACTGTATTATTAGAAACAAAATAAACATAGTAATTTTTAAATTTTGCAAAAACATGGATCAAGAAATATTTTACCTGACCAGCAGAATCTCTTATTTTGGTAACCAAAGGTTGGCCATTTGATTTGTATTTAAGAATATTGCTCGTGATTTCAATAAGGAATGAGTCCAATTCTCCTTTATTCCATTCATCAAATATCTAAAAATATTTAATATAGTAGAGTTTTATTAAGTTATTTTAATAAAAAAATTAATAAAATAACTACATTAAACCTAAAATATCACTAAGAACTGCAAGGATATTATTCCTTTATAAAAGTTAATCATTTCCTCCTTTTCATTTATTTTTTAGTATTAGTACATTATATGTGAACAGTATTCAAAACAAAAACATAAATAATTAAATATTATTAGAATACCAATTTTATACAAAATTCTCCCTTTCAAATCTAAAGAACCAGCATATTATACAGGAAAAATTGACAATTCAATTGTAAGTAATATATTTTGTTTAGCATTGTTTCTTTCTTAAGAAAGGAAAAATTACAGAATGTATTCATGATTTTCACACAACTGTCTGTTAATAAAATGCTTTTTTAATATAGAGCTTATATTAAACTGAAAATAATTTTTAAAAAACTATTTTCATTACAGGATTTTTTAAAATCAAATTAAATTTAAATTTACTTAAAAGATAAGAAGCTTCAAAATTAAAAAATTTCAGTTTTAGGTAGAAGAAATGAGTTCATGTATATTATAAGAACAATCATATGAAATGTGTTTTTCTTTTATGACTAATAAAATTTATCCATTGAAAACTTGTTTAAATGTTGAAAAGAAAATAAGATATGGATATGGAACCTGTTTAAACAACAATTTTTATTTCTGAAAGTTTTGAGTAGAAAAAAAAAAAAAAATATTTAAAAAAAATTATATATAGGGCATTATCCAATTGAGTATGTCAGATCGAATAGAAATTAAGAAAAAAATTATACACATATAGGACAAAGAAAAAATATGCATATTTAAAAAATATCAAAACAATAAATTTTACCTAAAATACTGAAATAATTAATATTTTGTAATAATCTATACCTGACTCATTTCATCATGGTCTATTCCCAAAGCATCTTTCAAGAGATGATATGCCTCACATATAAGCTGCATATCACCATATTCTATACCGTTGTGGACCATTTTTACAAAATGGCCGGAACCTTCATCTCCAACCTACAGAAAAGGTATAACATTACAATAAAAATTCATGTAATTTAAAGTTGCTTAATGCAATGTTAAGAAAATTAAATTCGAACACCAAGAAGGAGTTATGCTGAGTTTTATCAAAATTTGGGTGGAGTGTTTGCACATCTGAAAGATGTCTACTCAAATGTGATATTCAGTTTATTTAGCAAATCACTTTATATATTACAGTTATTAGTATTAATGTTAAACAGTTACAATTTTTTAAAACAAATATGCTTAAAAGTTATAAAAAATATTCAATTTAGACTTGTTTTACAATTCTAAGTTAATGAGCAATTCAAAAGTAATACAGAAAAGGAGAAAAACATATGAACAAATTTAATTAAATCAACTTGTTAATCTAGTAAATCATTATTTCAAAATATATTTTAAAACAGCAAACAAAGTGATGGCATTTATAATACAATTCAACATAGAACAGCCAATATTCTTTCATTCAAAAGTACTTCTAATTATCATTATTGAAAATATACAAATTATTTAATAATCTATAAAAAATTTAAAAATTGAACCTACCCAATCACAGCAAGGCTCCCCATCTACTTTGGCAGATATGCTTTGAAAAATATTCTTTATATGGGGCCTTAAAAACAAAAACAATTATTTACTTATTACAATAATTTTAAAATATACACATAAAACATTTTTAGATAAATAATTTTTGCAAGTTGTTTAAAAAAAGAAAAATATTTTTTTAATTTACTTTACACTCTTTCACTTACTTTTATATAATTTTTTTTCTTCTATACTAGACAATGGCTGCAACACAATAAATCTAACAACCCAATACATTTTTGAAACATAATAATTAGAAACAAGAATCAAGATAACACAAGATGAGTCATTAATATTAACAAGATTAATAACATAACACAATTCAATAAAGAATCAAGATCAATCAGCCATTCACAAAGATTACATAACAGGTGATTCAGAAAGTGTAATAAAACAAATCATAAAATACTTGGGAAAATGCCATGACTGACAAAAGAAAACAACAAGGACACATCCTTGAGATAAACATGAAATCAAACTAACTCTTCTTTTAAAAGTCCTATGATTATTTGATCCAGATGTTCGTATAATGTTAATATAATAATTCAAACTTCTTAAATGTGTGCTGCTAATGCAGCAAACATAATTGAGTAATTCTGAATCTTTCTTAGACAAATAATCTATTTTTATTATTATTTTTAACATACTGTAAAAATTATTGTTGCCAATACTGGGTTTTTTTTTTTTTTTTAATATTTTACAAATATTCATAGTTTTCAATATCATAGATTAGTAAGGATTTTAATGAATATATTTATTATTACCATGCTTCAATTGCTCCACCAGGCATAAGTGAAGGTCCATATCTAGCTCCCTCTTCTCCACCACTGACACCAGAACCAACAAAAAGTAAGCCTTTCTCTTTCAGGGCTTTGCATCTTCGAGTGGAATCTGTGTATTCAGAATTGCCTCCATCAATGATGATGTCACCAGGTTCCAATAGAGGAATAAGTTGATTAATGAAAGTGTCAACTGCATCTCCAGCTATAAGAAACCAAAGTTAATTCATTTAATTCAAGCTGAACAAATGAAATATTGTTTTACTATGAAAACATCATAATTTCTCAGCTAAATGAAAAATTATATTGACTAAATTATAAATTATATAATTTTATCGATTCAAAACTTAATTATTAATTTTGAAAATGAATTTGATGTAAACAAATTAATTAAAAAAATAACTCTTTAATTTACAAACAAATAAAATTATTGGTTATTAGAAAGGGGAAAAAAATGACAAATTTTGTTTGAAGTAGTTTTAAAAATTACTACAAATATAAGAACATATTTTATAAATTTATTCCGGAGAGACAAATGATTTACATATATATTTACCTGAAAAAAATATCCATGTATCGGTAATTCTATAGACTATTTATTATTTTCGTGTGCTAATTAAAATCTTTTGAAACTTAAATAACTTATAAAAGTCAATTTAAAGTAATAGATAAATCATTGAAGATTCTACTAAATGAATGAATTTCTGAACTATAAAATGTCAATTTTAATAGAGACAAAATATTTCTAAGTCTTTACCTTTAACAAGAAGCATAACTCTTCTTGGTTTTTTAAGTTTAGCTACCATTTCTTCAATGGATTTAGCACCAATCACTTTGGTGCCTTTAGCTTCATTTGCAAGAAACTTCTCCACTTTGTCGACCGTTCGGTTGAAAGCACAGACCCTAAAATTTAATGAACAGTTTGAGTATCTATAATTTCCAAAGTTATTTCCTTTCAAATCAAAATATTTTTATTTTTAAAGTCTAATATTAATATAAATCAATACAAACCTTTTTTTTTTATAATTTTACTTCATTAGTACAATATTTCTAATATAAAAAATTTTTAATTATTTTCATGAGTTAACATACCACAAATCCATGATCATTCATGTTCAGGATAAGATTTTGGCCCATAACTGCCAGCCCAATTAAGGCAATATCAGCCCTAAAAATAAAATGAAATAAAAATTTAATGAAAATTAATTTATTATATATATATATATATATATATATATATATATACATAATTTTTAAGAGAAAAAAATATGTTTGACTGAATATATAGATTTAAAAAAAAAAAAATTTTTAAGTAAAATTAGTTAATAAATATAAGCAGTTTTTTGGATCAAAAAAAAAAAAAAAATTAATAAAATTAAAAAAATCATTTTAAATTTAAAGAAGTTATACATCTATATTGTCAAATGTCTATTACAATATTACTATTCAATGACAATTTTAACAGGACAAAGTCTTGAAATACTTGGGGGAAAAAAAATTCTAAACTTGCATTAATAAAAATTATTTTTAATCATGCAATCAAAATTTCATGTTCTTATGAAAGGCTATGCAACTTCTAAAAAAGAAAGTGCCTGCAATTTTTCTGGAAAAAACCTTTCATAATTTTATCCACATATTTATTAATCTCATTGGATGATTTTACAAAAAATAAATACAAAATTATATTTATACAATAAATTATTACTTAAGTATGATTTTAATTAATAGGCCTTAATTTGATTTCAAAAGAATAATAAAAATCTAGAAAACAGCTACCCAGTTTATCAATTTTGTTTCCCCATAAAAAAAAAAAAATCATTTCATATTTATGCTATATTTATTTATATCATACTACTTTGTAGCCAAGCAAAGAATTAGGAAAAATCAATTAGATGCCGAAAACTAAAAATTTTAATTTAAACAAGGCTACTTGCATTTCTCATACGAAAAATTTAAACTAAAATTAATGAATTGTATCTAATTTTAATTTTATTAAAAAAAAATGTTTATAACATCATAACGTTATCGTGCAATCTTTCATTGTACAGTCATTTTTAAAACAAAAAATTAAAAATTAAGAAAAAAAATCAGTACATGGTTTTCCTTCTGTCCTATTCGTTTCAGAACCGTATTATTACTACTATCATTACCAGGATCTTATACTTGTAGACGGATGTATGTGGCAAGAAAGGCATGACGAGAAAAACATGGAATTCAGTTTTCCTGTTTCCTTTGTCAGATGAGTACCGGCATTTCCGTAAAGCAAAATCATAGACACGTTTTGAAGGACAAATAAGAGTTAAAAAAAAGGCTACACTTTTTCATTTTCATTCAAGTTGAAGGTGATGATCAATACTGTTTATCAGGTACTTTTCAAAGATAAAGAACAGTTCCTTCAAAACAGGGATGTTCAGATTTGTAAGGCTAGTGAGCGGCACGCAAATCTCCTAAATTACATTAGTTTTATTTACTTTTAAAAAATTATTACTTATAAAATATTATTTACTTTTTAAAAATATTATTTGATTCGATTATTTTCCATGACATTCACGCCTAAAAATATTTGTTATAAAAATATCATTTTAAAATTAATTATTAATATAACTTTGAGCCCATTTATAAAGTTATATTAATGAATATAACTTTATAAAAGGGCTTTCAACATGTATCAAATATAATTAATTTATGTTTTTAATGCAATATTAAAAATGAAAATAATTTTTTATTCATTAATTCTGTTTCTATAACTTTTCTTGCTATATTTATTGTTCGTATTCCTTCACAAATCCTTTAATATATTATTAAAAGAAAAAGCATTTGTTAGCTTTTTTAAATATACTGTCGAGAATATTTTCGTTCATTAGAACATATTTATCATTCAAAAGCTTTTTATGTTTTTATTTGCTGTTTTTTTTTATTTTATTAACGACAGATTTATTTATTTTAAAGAAATTTACTAGGTGTTTCGTATTAATTCAATAATTTTTTACTTTTTTTGTTTAAATAATATTTTATCAAATGTAATAAAATCATTACACGTTGATAGAACCAGAAAACATAACTAAAAAAAGACTTCTATAAACAGATAGAATTAAATAAGTTCCATTTCTAAAACAATGACAAATAAACTAAAATACATTTTTTTTTTTTAAGTACTCGTAAAGTATTTTATTCCTCATTCTTATAATTTTTCGGTAATAGTTTAATCGTGTTTACAAAACAAAGGGATATTGCTGAACGAGTCAGTAAAGGCCTTGAAAATAATTTCAAATGTAGTTTCCTTGTCTAATGATATTTTATATTTTTTTTTTTATTGGTGGTAATAACAGAGAATGAACTAAACAAAAAGAAACAAATTCAATGCCACCGGTTGATCATTTGCGTTTAGGAAGTCACGATTTGTTAAATGGTAGACCGTCTGCTATCTTTCAAGGTCAAACGATTTTAACATTTATTTTGAAACAAGGAATTAACTAACTATCGGCAGAAATCATTGTATCAAAATAAAGTTCCATTTTGTTCATACTAAAACAAAACTATTTTTTTTTGCATTTAGTTTAAATTTTAAAAATGTTTTATTTTATATACAGTGTATTCAAAATAATAAAAGTTTAAAAATATGTAGGAAAAGCGTTGTACATGGAGTTGAATATTTTGTCAAAGTTTTCATATCGCCATGTGATTCTAAATAAAAATGTATAATTAAAAAAAAAAAAAAAAAAAAAATACCGACTCCATTTCTTTTTATAAAAACGAAAATGTAAGGAGCCAGAAAGAACACCAGACAATTTTCAGATAAATTCATAAATAAAATTGCCTGTTGCTTTTTTCATTTTTGCATTTTGGTGACATTAAAAAAATTGTTTGACTTTAATCTTGGCCTAGTTACTTCGTTATGTTTTCTATTTATAATTTAAAAATGACTCTTTAGTAGAAAGGAAACAACTAACAGCATTCGAAAATTGATTACCTTTCATCATAGTGCTAATCTGTTCGGAATATCGCTAACTTAGTAAATTTATTCCATTTTAAGATGCAGTAGGTGATAAAACGCTTTAAAGGAAACGGATCGAAATCAAAAGTAAGAAAAGGGCGTCTAGCAAAGTTATATCAACGTGTTCAGAGATTTATATACTTATAAAATTCGTGAAAAATCTACGTTTGAGTACTGTAAAAATTTTTTTGAAAGAATTTATTGAAAATATTTCTACTGTTCGACGAATACTCAAATTAATAAGTTTACATTGGCGTTCTACCAGAAGAAAATTTTGTGTGAAAAATAGAATACTTAGGTTAAAGAAACAAAAACAAATATCGCAATAGTAAAAATAAACATTTTTTTAATGATTTAATTTTTAATGTTATATATTTCTTTTACGGTGTGTGATTAGTATCATTATTATTATTATTATCTATGTTTACATGTAAGTATAAAAGGAAACAATAACTCATTACGTTTCAATTTTTCATTCCAAAAATGCCTTAGTGGGTCTAAATCAAATATGGGGATATATAAATTTATATGCGGTCAGCGGAGTTATGATGCATTTTCAAAGTGGCCCGCAAGATCATTTGTTTTGGCCACCCCTGGTTTAATTGGTAACTTTTTTTTTCAGTTCTGCAGATGATTTATGAGTTTTGAGTTGTACTGAAATTAGAACTGTTAGTCATGATAAATAATTGGGTGAAAATGCGATCCTATCGGTCAAGGCCGAATCCAAACCAAAAAAATCAAATGCTAATAACTCCATCAGTGGAGGATTATAGAAAGTGCCAAATCATCGGATAACATATTAAAAGATTACTTAGTAGAGATGAGAAAACTGTTAATTTGCGTTAACCATTAATGCTATATAAATTAACGATTAGGAAGAGATTTTTCTTCCGTTTGATACAAATATTACATTAACGATTGCGGAAATTGTTATTTTTAAAGATGACTCATATTAAATAGGGTCATATCATTTGATGTCTCACGGTATTCAACTTTCATCACGTTTTTGTTCTCCATTCCAGTCACGTAGAGATCATGTCAAAATGTGGAGAAGTTCACAGGATCAGCACGTGGAAAACGAAATTATAAGTTTGCATATAGTTTTTGGATGAAATCATTTTTGTGCTGTCCAAGTAAACAGCTGTTTGATTACGATTTAAAAGACAGTGATCTTAATTCGTCTAAATCTTTCCATAATAATAAACCTTTGCATATCATTACAGTGACGTAAACGAAAAAATTTTAAAATCCTATCATTCTATACACACGTTTATATAAACCAGCAGTTTTAACGTGAAGAATTATTACCAGTATAGTAATAATAACTAACCATTGAAGGAGGCTAAAAGTTCTTTTAACATGAAACTATATTAAAGTTTCTTCTTTAAAATAAAAATATTACACTGTTTATGTAAAATCTGCCAATAAGGTTTTTTTTGGGTTAAAAAATCTGTTTAAATCACAGTTCATAAGCAAAAAAAACTAAATTCTTGTTATATAAAACCCTTATTAGACCTATTTTCGTCTATGGCTCTGAAAAATGGACTTTGACAAGATCTGATGAGGCCCATTTGGGTTATTTGAGAGGAAGATTTTAAAGGTTATTCTTGGTGGTGTTAAGGAAAGTGATTGTTGGAGAAGACGGTACAACTATAAAGACGTAGGAATTTATAAATACTATAAAGACGTAGATACCATAAAATTCATTAAGATCAACAGATTAAACTGCGCTGCTCATGTATTTAGAATGAATGATTTAAACCCTGTAAAAGTTCGTTTTGGCAAAGCCACAGGGACAAAGAGGAAGAAGATGCGACGGATATTGACGGAAAAAAAGATTTTGCTGTATTAAATATTAAGAATTGGAGGGCCATTGTCACACAGAGGAATGCATGGAAATCTCTTCAAAGGAAAGGCTTGATAACATCCATAACTGGGCTGTCGTGCTATTCATGATGATGATGTTTATGTAAAAAAGCGGAATATTTTTTTTAACGAATTAATAATATAATTGTAAATTAATTGGTTTTCGCTGCAATTTTGATAAAAAGCTGAATTAGCAACATAAAAAAAAAAAATGCCTGATTCGTTGGATACTGAATGGATGTTATCAAACGTGGTGAAAGAAAATAGCATGACGCCATTTTTTAAATACTAAACGGCTGATAAAAAATATTTACAACATTCGCTCATATATATATTTTGTATTTTAAGGAAATATCAGTGAAAAATCGATAATTGTAATTCGTAAATAAAATTGGGACACAAACTTTCATAGACAGAATAAATAAGAATCAACAATTTTCAAATTATTAATCAATTCAAGAACTCAAAGCGTTATTTGTATGCCGAGATGGATATATATTTAAAATGACGAAAATTAATAAATAAATTTTTTCAAAACTTAAAAATTTGTATAAGGAAACGACCCACATTGCGATTAATTTGCAAACTTTGGAACAAAAGCCGTCATATTTATCTATTGAATAGGAGTGAATGAAATATAAACAACATAAATGCATTTGTTTATCGTATCATAATAGCAGATGAGTAATAATGCGCTAGTGGGTGTATAAACAAACATACCTTCAAAACGTATAGACAAAAATCAAACGACAGGCCATTTTTTTTAAATTTTATTTTACCGGATGTAAAATAAGAATGGGCTGTCAGAAAAGCTAAACCTTTTAATATAGTCTAACATTTTAGATAGCTTGGAAATTGATTAGCTATTGTTACTGAATTAAAATAAAAAATGTTTATAAATTAATGCTTGGCTCAGCTAAGATATGTTAAACAAATAATATAAAAAAAAAATTTTAAAGTCAATTCCTACTTAGGTCAACAAAGAAAAATTTTATTTTAGTTACTTTTTATTAAATAAAAAATGTTATGCTTCGACGAGATTCGATCAGAAGGATGAAGATTCTACGCAGACATTCTATCAACTTTGCCATTGCAAGACAAATGTCTTTTTTCACTATATTGCAGAAAGTCCTTTATAAATATTTTCATTCATTCATTATTTTTTTTAAGTTAGAAAAATTCTCTCTCTCTCACACACATACACACTTTCCATCTCTAATTTATTAACATGTTTCATTTTCCATTTTGTTCCCTCCTTGACTCAGACTAGAACACAAAAAATGAAAAAAGAATCTGAAAAAGAAAAAAAATTTCCGGAGATCTACACGGACTTCGCCACTGACTATCCTAAATTTATATCCTGCTAAATATCTTATATAAGAGAAATTTTTTTCTCTCATATGAAACTAAAATTAATTAATTTAAAATTAATGAATTATTATTTGAAAAAAAACCGTATTAACACCAAATGTCATCCACTACAAGTTTAAAAAAATGGATTTGAACTTGAGTGGGTGAATAAAAAGTATTTTATTAACGATTGAAAATTGGAACAAGATATATAAATATATATATAAGGAGAGTGTGAACTAATAGTAGTAATTGAAAAATATTAATAAATTTGCAATTCACATATTTTATTCCAACAACTTTTGAAAACTTTAGCAATATATTCACTTCTGAATGATCGTGTATGTCTTGTATTCGTGTATTTAATCTGTGTATAAAGCTGTACATTTGGGGATTCGAAAACATTAACGTACTAAAAGTTGCTATAGATAGGACATAATCTTAAAAACTAATTATAAAACCCAATAAAATAAATTTGTTCATGTATTCTCTATTTATATTAACATTCACCTTTTTAATTCACTTATTTATGTTCAGGCTTGATTAAGCAAAATCCCTCGTATTTATTTCTGAATTTTTTTTTATTAAGAATTTTTATTTTAATATTTGATATTTTATTCACACATTTTACTAAATACCCAATTTTTTTTTTCTATGAAAGTGTTTTCGATTCTTAGTTTATAATGAACAGCAGAATATCAAAATCTTTTATTATTGTACAACCCACCAACTAAAAACACGCAGATTTTAATAATTTCTATTAAAACTTTTATATGCATCAAAATTTTTCAATATCTACTTAATATAGTCAAATTTGCTTTTTAATGCATTAAACTATTTATACAATAGATTAAAGAGCAATTTCAGTTTATTTTACAAAAATACTTGCAATATTTACTTTTGAAATCATTTTGAAATGTATAATAAAGTTTCCATTAAAAAAGAGGTTTCTCAGAAAATTAAAATTATTAACCTTAAATCACAAATGATCGTCCGAAAGGAAAATCCCAACACGTTCAGCGGCAAATGGTTTTTTGCTTTCTGAATAAGAAAAAAATATTTAACCTTGAAAGCTAGACATTTTCCCCTTTTATTCATTATGTTATATTTCAAGGACTAATATGACCACAAACGAATTCAACGGCGATTCAGGCAGAATGTCTCCAGGAAAACTTGCATTGGTTACTTATGATTCGAATCAACTTTATAGTACACGGATCGATAAAATAGAACTTTTTGTCACAACTTTTTTTTTTTCTGTAGCGGGTTTTTTTTTTTTTTTTTTTTTTTTTTTTTTTTTTGTAATATGAAATTAAAAGTTGTAAAGTGATTAGTTTAATTTACTTAAATTAGTCCTAATCTAAATACAGTTTTTAAGGGTTTTTCCTCTGAATTTTATTTCAGGAATATTCATTTTTAAGTCCAGCAATAGTCTGCCAGCCTATTTGGATTCCATTTTCCATGAACGTTTTCCATTGTTCAAATATCTTGGAATCGCTCACCGTGTACGTAGCTTAAGGAGCCAAGATTTTCGAGAAAAAAATCTAAATCAAGAAAATGTATTTTTAAAGACATGTTACATCCCAGAACTTTATAATATTGAAGGAGTTCTGAAACTAATTCTGCATATTTCTCAGCTTTTCTGTTGCTAAGAAATCCAGTTATGACCTTTTTTAAAAGACTTCCATGCAGCTTTTTCAAACATATTCAAAATTTCCTCAAAGTCATGGTATTTCATAAGCATCTTTATTTGTGGGAATAGGTTTGAACTCATTGATCTTAGAGAATTTATTCTTAAGTATAGGAAACCTGGGCCACTTTTATCCCTTGAAAATCTTCCAATAATATTTTCAAAATTGAAAATTTTTTTAATATTCACAAAATATTGAAAATTGTATCATTGAAAAATTTTGTGAAATATTTCAAGTTTGATGTGTAAGGGAGGAAGATAAACTAGTTTAGGATTTACCAGTGGTTGAGAAGTTGCGTTTTTTGTCCAGACATCATATTTCTTTTACGCCATTGTTTCTTGAGAAAATGATTTTTGGTGTCTGCTATCCCACTCACACAGAAAAATGCAAATTTTAGTATATCCTTCTCCGAGACCTAACAAAATGCTATAGCTTGCTATAAGTATTGAAGTACTTGCATATTCCCAGAGTACTATTGTACCTTCGATAGCAAAATCTTCATATATGTCTATGTCTCTCTCATATGGGTTGCATAGGCAAGAAGAATTGAATGTTTATCGTTTCCCATATGAAGAAGCATGGTTTTTAAACTGATCTGAGAGGAATCTATAAGCAATCTCCATTCCTTAGGATCATTACGGTCTCCAAACTCACTCAGCAATGAATCAACATCAGTACAATACACATTGTACTGATTTTCACATACTGTAATACACATTACCTGTATGTAAATTCCAATTTACATATAAGAAAGGCGTAGCGCTGGGATTAGAAGCTTATCGCTGTGAAAAAAAGGCCCAATAGCTTATATGGGAGGTTGGGATATTTAACGGTATTTTCGTCTTGCTTGTTACTTCAGCAATTTTTGTAATGCAGAAATAAGAGTTAATAAAGTGGTCCTTTGGTTTTCTCTATATCCTTCAAATTGCAAACGACATATCGCGATTTTCCATTAAGCCAACCACTAAATAATATTGCACACTCATGTCAAATATGATGGGACCAAGATTTGACCAGATCATCGATATTACACCTGAAATAAAGTTCATAGGCCTATTTTTTTTTTTTTTCTTTTTTGTAAATCAAGGAAATAATATTCCTTTTGGGGGGCATAGATCCTTCCACTCATAACAGAAATTGTTTCGATGTTTTTCACAATTTCACGACACAGATTTAAACTAAAAGGAAGTGATTCAAGCAAACAATGCGTTGAGATTATCAAATTCGCTAGACTTGTTTTTGACAGATCTTATCTTTAACGGAATATATATTATCATACACTGTTGGTGACCTTCCACATCTTCTTTTAATAAAACTGTAAGTAAACAGTCACATCAAACAAGATACGTTATCTGTGAAATACATATTTTTAAAATACGTAAAATTACAAATTCACCCCCGTAGGCAACTTTTTATGGTACATTCGGCTTTAGCGTAACAAAGTACATAAATAGTATCAAAAACAGTCAAGAGATTCGAATTTTTCTATGAACCAGTCAGAGTGTACCGATATTGGAATTGTCATCTATTCATATCACCTAATACTTCACGTCTCCTATTCCATTTTCTTTTGTCTTTGTCTTTACTTGGACATTTTATAAGCTTTTATTAAAATAAAGCTTGTAAAAACACTTACAGAATAATAAAAAATTAAGGCAAACACTTATAACTTTGCAAACGTATAACAATTGTATACATTATGGTTTTTCTAATTCGTAAAAACAAAATGATTAAACGTGAAATTCAATATACAGAATGTCCGAGAATTATGGATACATTACAAATTTATGTAAAAAAAGAAAGAGGCAGAAAAAAATTTTTTTTATTAATTCACATTTAATAACTGAGATGCGAGATCCCTTAGTAGCTCGTAGTACATCAGAATAGTACTCGATTTTATGCCGTATATATATATATAGGCGATTATCAAAAGAATTATAGAAGTTTATGTGATTACTCTCCACATTCCAGCTTCATTTTATTTTTTTTTTATACATGACTACATGAGATTGTATTATCTTACGCCCTAAACTAATTTACAAAAACTGAATCAGAATATCAAGATGCTATTAACTAAAATTCAAATGATTTTTAATGAAAAATAAAATCAAGTACAACATGGCAGTACTACAAACAACTACATGAGATTGTATCCATCTGAAGCCTTACACTAATTTGCAAAAACTGAATAAGAATGTCAAAGTGCTATTCATTCAGAACTCTTCAAATGATTGCAAATGTACAGTATAAAATCAACTATAACATGGCAGTACTACAAGCAACTAAATGACTCAAGGAAATATCTAAATTTTCACAGTTGCATCATACGTTAGTAAAAACATTTTCTTCTAGTTAGAACTTTATCTTGAGTCTAGTGATTCTTGAATGCCAATCAAATTATTGTATTTTAAAGAGCCATAAAATCAGAACATTCAATCTTTATTACCAAATCATTGTTGCAATTTAATTTAAATAATGACATCTTTCAAAATGAAGTTTGAAGGATAAATTATTGAAAAAAAACCAGTCATTAGTGTATAAGGATCTACCTTAACCTGATCTAAATTCTTAAACCACAATCGCATACTTTAAAGAAAACCCCAACGCCCTTACTAATTGCAAAGTAAACTTTCACGGCATAGTTGCTACAAGCACGCGCCCAACTCGACAAGAACTTAACTGCCAGAAAATTAAGATGGCCGCAACCCAAAGCCCTCGACAATTAACGCCTGTTGAAATTCAGGACACGCTCAAGAAAGAATCTTTTATTCAGTAAAACCATTCTTGTTCCCAAATCTGACCCACATTCATCAATTTGAAAGTTTGTGTTAAACCAGCGGAAGGTTAATGAAAGTATAACTTCATGGTAGCAAACACCTGCTCGATTGCATAGTCATTTTCACACAGTTGGCTAGAACACGATTTCGGCCACTTTTCATTCGCAACATTAAAAGTTGAGAAAGGTCAGAAAATTAAAGATCATAATTATGAAATACATTTCTGATCGGTTACAAAAAATAATAAATGATCCTTGGATGCCTTGAGTAATTCGTTGAATTGATAGAAAAATAACAAGCTTAGTAATTAAATGATTTATTATAAAAATGTCACATGTATAAGTCATGTACATGTATATGTCAGATTCGTAATAGTAGTATTATACCCCATATTTAATTTAAATAAATTTTTTATTGAGTTTTATATAAAAATCTAAAGTCAACTATTTTAGCAAAATAATTTCTTAGTATGAAAAAAAACCCCTTTAAAATTTTTTTAAAAATATGTCTTTCTAGAACCATTAAGTAATAATTTTATAAAAGGTCTGAAAAAATGGATCAAAATGTGTTTTAAATAAACCCTCTGAAATGTCAAATTCTTTTTCTATAAATTTTAAAAATTTATGTGTTCAAAATGAAACTAATGTCTCCAGCAAGTTAAAATAATTTGGGATGTTGATTTTGGTGGAGTGTTATCAAGTGACAAGCAAACAGCATAAAAAATTATGCAGTTCAACAAATTAGTTTTGAAAACATTTCTTCTGGCTCTTTAGTTAACAAACAGGAGAGATTTTCATTTCGTTTATATTGTGATATTAACCCTCGATTATTTAACTTACAATATCTGAATTTCGTTACACGTGCTTTTTTCAAATAATAATTTAGCAAACCAACAAAAAAAATAACCAAGAAACTTTAAATAACAATAAATTAAGGCATTAAAAACGAATAAATACGAAGTAGAATACAATGCAAAAAGCAATAGAATAAACAACATCATAAAGCATTTGAATTTAAATTTATAACGATTAGTATATAGTAAATAGAAATGACCCGAAACAGCTTAAAAGAAAGCAAAAAATAATAATAACAATAAATAAATTAATGTACATTTAACAGTAGCGGATTAACTTTTCAAAGAGTAAGCAGCAAGAAACCACACATCATTAAAAATGGAAAAAAAAAAAAAAAAAAAAAACTAATCCAAAAATAAATTATCTTCATTCTTATCTCGATCATTAGAACAGCCAGTGTTGTTCTACGAAAACAAAAAACAATAAAATTAGAGCAGACGAAACTTGTGAAATGCTCACTGACCTATAACTAATCAGAATTTTATGACCTTGAAGAAATGTTCTTAAAAAAAAAAAAAAAAAAAAGCTTCTAAGGTTAACAGTGTTCACTCTTTTCCTCCATTTATTTTCACGCATAATATGCTACATAACACTACTTAAGACTTCCTCTGGAAAGATCATACCCTATCTTTTCTACAGGAAGTCTTAAGTTCTTATTCTCTTCCTGGCAAATTTTCTTTCAAAAGAAGCAAGCTTAATGTGAAGTTCAATTTAAAACTTGGAGTTTATGTACATGTTACACGTCATATTAAAAATCGGTGATTAATTTAATTTAAAAGCTAGATCTAGTTTTAAAACTATTTCAGGTTATTAGTCGATAAGACAAATTTAGCCACGAAATTAAAAAACTGAAAAGTATTATTCAAGAAAGTTTTTTTTTTTTTTTAAACTTATATAGTTATTACTATGTAATTATGTATTTTATATAACATCACAAGGTTATCATTTTCTTTTTAAGGATGTCCAAATAGTAATTGATATAAATCTACAGTTCAATCACTTTACTGTAATTCTTCCATTAAAAATATTAAGTGATTATTATACTAGAAAATTCAGATTATTTTCTCATAGAATTGTTAAGCAAGAAACCAGTTGTGGTAAATTTAACCATTTTAATGGATTAATTAAAATATTTAAATACTGAACAAATTATTGTACACAAACATCTTAGCAACTTCTATAATTTCATAAAACACACACAAAAATCCTAACGTGAATTAAATTGAAAAAAAAATTTCTTACATCAAATTTGTAAAAATCAATTTTTATTAAAAATAAATCAAAATTTAAAAAA
Organism: Caerostris extrusa; assembly: GCA_021605095.1. Classification (NCBI taxonomy): domain Eukaryota; kingdom Metazoa; phylum Arthropoda; class Arachnida; order Araneae; family Araneidae; genus Caerostris; species Caerostris extrusa. The sequence goes on along the minus strand of BPLR01004829.1, from coordinate 40,974 downwards.
ATCAAGCATATTTAAAATTTATTAACCAATTTTCATTATTTTATAAAAAAAAAAAATCCCATTGTTATATTTAAAAATATTAGCTTCATATCTAGTACAAATAATTAATAGTTACAAAGGTTAGTCCATTTTTTACATTTAAAAATTTCAATAATTTTAAAACAAAACATTTGAAACACAAAAGTAGTCTAGATTTTTAAATTCCATTGTAAATCAGTTATACATGTATTTACAGGATACTGCAACAATAAAACGACTGACGACTTTTAATGCCTAAATATTATCAAAGTTGATTATAAGTACCAATGAAATTTTCTGAACTGCATGTCGACCATTTAGAAAATTGTACATGAAACAAAATAGACCCTTTCTTCTTGTCTTTATACACAAGTTGCCAAACAAAATAGGTAAAAAAAGCATCTATTGTTCGCTTTATCACTGCCTACATGAATCAGATGGACTTAAGTATATTCATTTCAGAGATGATGAAAATAAACGTTTTGGAAGATATTTTTATAATGTATAGAATGAAAATTTTGGAAGAGTAGCCTCAAATTTTCTGAACACAAATCAGTCTTAATATAATCCAAAATCGTTCAAATAATCACAAGGCATTTTCCCTACTTATATAAATTTTTCTTTATTCTCAACAAAGTAATGTAATCTTAAGAGTTTTTCTTAGTACAATAAAATGTTTGAGTACATGATAAAATTTATTTGATGTTCAAACAAAATTTTTTTACCTGAAATGTACTAAGAATATATTCTTAGATATACAACGAGAAAAAATAACTATTGCAACGAAAAAACATTTAGAATATAATACTTAGAATTTCCTATCGGAAGAAAATGTCAGTATATCTCCTCTAAAACATCGCTCTGGCCTTTAGTACTACAGGTTTGTTTTTGAATCCTGGTGGTTCAGAATCCATGTTAAACTGTAGTTCCCGGTCTAATGAGCCAAAAGTGTGACAAAATGACCGTAGAACGAAACCAAACCTCTAAAATATCGATGTGTTGATCGCAAACTCAAACTGAAAATAATTAAAAGTTATACACCATGACTCCATGTAGAATGTAATGTCAGCAATGCGATTGCATTTGTTTAATAACATCGGAAAAATCGGGTTGGATGCTCTCCGTTGATGCAAGGAGAATATCTAGTTCTAACTCTTATTAAGTTTATTTTATTTGGTGTGAATTGCTGTCAATGCAGAAAATGCTACTTCATAAGTTTGCAGAATCCAATGGTAAGACTGGGTTCTTTGTTAAGGTTGCTAAATCTGGATATTTGGTTTTCAATTCCATTCACCATCATCATGAAGAGATTGTTCTTTAAATTTAGATTGTAACGTTGTTCTTTCTCTCGAGTCAATTAACTGTTCATGAGCTGCTATCAAAAGATTATCTATTTTTACACTCACACATTATATTCTTACATTTATATTCACGTGAAACATGATCCTACACTTTCAAGTGATTACGAGGCGAAATATTTGGCGTCCCCACTTTGGAGCTCCTGCTCTCGAAGAAAAAGGGAGGATGGAAGAGTCTGGGAAGTACTTTTATCCTCATTGCTATCAGAAAAGATTTACGGTCCATTACATAAATTTATCAATAGATTAAACACTGAAAACCTTTTATTTACAAATATTTTTTTTAAAAGGGGTAAATATCTTACACTGAAAATAAAATGCCTGTTATTTACGGTGCTTTATTAGATATGGTTAAAGTTCTTTTTTTTTTTTTTTATTATGATTGGTTGATAAAAAATTTTATGATTTAATTATAATTAGTAATGATATAAAAAAATCTTTTTTTACCTCATATTATTAAAGGTTAAAAGATTAAGTGACTTGGGTGTTTTCAATTATAATAGTTTGTTATACATAAATAATTCAATTAAACAGTTGTAAAAAATGTAATTAAAATGAATTTATTAATAATATGGACACACGAGAATTTATTAATTTGCATTCCAAGATAACGTATCAGTTACTGACATTTTTTAATCAAATGGCAATATGATAATTTTAAATTTTTGTCATTAAAATGTTCTATACAGGTTTTTGTATATAGTTTCCTAAGGAATAATAATAATTTTTTTTTTTTACTATTGAACTCCTATTGCTGTACAATTACATTTTTTTATTTTTTACGATTAAAATACGTAAAAACCAGAGATTTAAATGAAAAATAAGTTTTAAAAATGTTAAAAAGTTATAGAAGAAAATGTATTATTTTAAAGGTTCACAAGATTATTACAGCCTTTTGCCAAAAACTTACTAACAATATTGTTATCAAAGAAATAAATGAATGATGAAAAACTTACACGGGTTCCGGTTGCCATTTTCTTGTACGCTGACAAGCATTACCCATTCTGAAATATCAATATTTCACGGAGACACAACAAAACACACAAATACAAGCTGAAAATCGGTAAAAGACAAATCGATCCACACAGCTCTTGACAGAACAAGCAGTGAACCTCAACCGAAACGCAAATTGTGCAAAAATAAAAACTATTACCGATTACTTGAACTTTCTGCAGCCGTGTGTATAACGCAAGTACCGGTCGCCTTGCAAAACATATTGAGAAATATTTCACTAGGTGACCCCATTTGAAGGCGTTTAAATTAAAAGTGAAACCAGTTCCATAGCATTTTCGTCGGCCTACGACGCAGGTAGTCTGAAAAGTTTTCTCTGCTGTCAAGTATCGAGAAAATATAGAACACGTCGAAGTAGGTTTTATTGTCAAAGACAGTGAAAGGTTAATAAATGTTAAAACACCTCCAGCTTAGAGAAAGATCATAGAATGATATACTGATATAAGAAATAGATGTCTGGATAGCAATCATTATTCCGTTGCAGTTTAAAAGGTTTCCAAATTTGGCGTATAATCGAAGCATCTGATTTAAATATATTTTTATTATTCATAATACAGGTCAAGAAATTTTTTTTTATTGAATTAAAATAAAATAAAATAAATTGAGAATAAAAATTGAATAAAAATAAATTGTACTTTGCCATGCCGATTGTTATAGTAAAATAAAAATTTATTTTTATTCACTCTCGAATCAATTCTTTACTTTTCGATTTAACTATGATGAAAATAACCCAATTTATGATTATTTTTAATTCTTTCTTTATAACTGTCATCTTTTCAAAAACGTCATTAGTAAAACTTGAATTTATAAGAGATCCTGCGTTTATCTTGCTTTCTGTTATTTAATCTACATTACATCGAGCGACCAGGTATTGGATAGGATTTAGGGTTAACTTTCAAGGAAATAGACAAATTTTAGCAGGAAGTGAAACATTGCAACTCATCAATGATAGTGGGAAATTGAATATATATATATTATATATATATATATATATATTTTCTAATGAATTACGAAATTAAATTGTCTTAACATCACGAAAAACCATAGAAAAAAAAAAAGGCTAATCTGTCTCCGTAAATCAGTACATTTTATGTAAAGAACTGTAAAAGTCGACAGATATGCGTTTTTGTATTTAGTCACATTTATTAAATTAAAAAACACACGGAAAAATAGGGAAAATGAAGTTAAGTAATTTGGCCAGACTTCCTAGTTAGCGTTGACTACTTGAAATGCAATTCCTTGCAAACTTTTTAAAAAGTGCTGCAAATAATATTTTTCTGGTATGTATTTCAATAAATCTACACTGAATTAATGATCCAAATTGTACGCAATGTATTGAAAAAAAAAAAAAAAACCACTCGAAGTAACTTTTAAGAAATTAAATTTAGTTAAGGAACCAATATTTTTTTTTTTTTTTATGAATAAATGGAAATGATTTGAAAATTCGATAGTAAAAAATTATTGAGACATTAATTTTATTTCAGTTGAACTATTTTTTATTGGCAACAATTTAATGACTTAGAAAAAATTTGAAAAATAAATTTATTTAGCAATGACTAATATATATATATATATCCTTTGGGCACGAATGGTAAACTACGAGTTAAAAGATTTGATACATTCAGGAAACGCCGGCTTTTAATGTTTTTTTTTTTTTTTTTTCCCTGCCAATAAATGCAACGGGTTCGTGTTTTGAAGTATTTTTTTTAATTCAATTTTCTTAGAATACTGATTCATAGTCACTGCATTCACTGATTCATTCACTGCAATATTCAAAGAAAAGTTATTATGCAGAATAATGTAGTAACCGACTGACACATAACGAGTGTTTATTATGAAATTTCATGATAAAACGATTTACTAGTACGATTTCTTTTTTCAGTTAGAAATTTAAAAATGAAATGTCTCTGAAAAGTTAAAGTTTTTACATTGTATTAATCGCGCATTGAAAAGAACTTGAAATATGGACATTAATTGGGAACATGCTTCATTGATTAAAATCTCAAACTCAAAAGAATCTATTCGAAACAAAATGGCGCGAACGAAAAAATTTTTTTCTTTATAAGTGACAAGACATTTCCCAAAACCTACAATCCAGAATCAGCTAGAAAGCGGTGTGTTAAAAGAACAAGTACTATATCCGGGTAGAAGAATTCAAAACACGTAGCAAGGTTGCACCAGAGCGGGATGGGCAGGGACAAGAAAAAGAAAATTCTATTTCCCTAAACATAGATAATACAGAGGGTATATATTACATTATTAGAATCATTATATAAATTATCTTAAATCAGTAAAAGAACAAAAATTATTAATGATTCTAATATTGTAAATTAGCTCAGAATACAAGAGATTATGAATAATTATATATATATTTATATAAAATTTGATCGACATAATTAAATCCGATTACTTACCGATTTTAACCAATGTTACGCTGCACTTAAATAGTAATAAAATACCAATATTAACTCAAACAAGCAATCAATAAATCTTAGAGGTAACAAATGACCAGCAAGCTAGTTTTGATTTTGAATATCTGTAGAAATCCTTATTGTTTTTAATGGTGTATCTCAGGACTATTAAAAACAATTATGATTAAGAAATTTAATGAAAAATTTTGGAATTTTACAATACAATAATTTTTTTAAACATTTTTAATACATTTTTAAATGAATTGGAAAAACAAAATATTCTTTAAAAAATTGTAATATTGCAAAATTTTTCATTAAATTTCTTAATTATTCATTGAAATATTTTTTGGAAGAATAATCTTACATTATTCTTTCAAAAATTTTACAAAATAAAGAATGCCTTCTGTATTCATTTTTACAAAGCCATTAAAGTGAAAAGATATTTTTCACTTTAAATAAACAATGTAGCATTTTTTTCACATAATCAAAAATTTTTACATTCAATATTTTATCACCCTAATTCAACATTTCTCCAGATATTTATTATATTTTTCAATAAATTTGATACCAATTTAAAATAAGTGTCTGTTCAGCAGAAAAAAATTTTATTTCATTGGTTATGTAATTCATAGTGTTGCCAAATAAAAGAATAAACATATTTAAAAAATGAACACAAGGCTGCCTGATAACATCATGGACCTTGTGGAATGAACTACATATTATTTTGATTTTAAACAAATAAAAATATTTTTTGAAAATTATACATCATTAAGACATTTAAATATATATTTTTTAAGGACAAAAAATTTATTTATATATTTAAATTGCACGAAGAATAAGTTCAAAAACAAGTTTTTAAAATATAGATATCTTGAAATCAATTCCTTTCATAGTAAATACTTGGCTTTGATTTTTCCTAATAAGCAGCTTTTGTCTTATCCACTTTTTAAAGTGTAGAAAGGAAATTACAATTTACATTATATAAAAGATAAGATTTCAAATTCTTTTATTTTAGAATGAATTACTTTCAAAAATGCTACTTCTTAATTATACAAATACAATGTTTTTAAAATGGATATTTAGTTAATTCAAAAGTCTTAAATATTTAATTACAAAGCATTTCAGGTTAGTATTTGTACATGAAACCTTAGTCTGATAAGAACTCTGTGGCTAAATATATCAAACATATTATGATTGAACTCTAATAATCTACATAGTAACAAGATTAAAACAATGCAAGAGTAGAAGTGGCAGAATTGTACCTGACATTATACATCTAATACAACAGTAATAAATATACAGTATTTTCTTTTTGCACATAACAGTATCTTTAATGCAGATATATTTTTGCTTTTATATTAGTTATTTTTAAAAAATTATATTTTTAACTTCTAAATGTATTGCAAAATATGCAAAATACTAATTTTGTAATTTCGTGTTAGATAATATTTAAAAATTTAAAAACTATTATTTAAGGATGTTTTTTAGATAATATTTAAAAATTTTTTTAAAAACTATTAAATATATACAATGTTTTTATGCTTCAAGTTATAACTCATGAGGTAAATTTATGAAATGCAATGCTCCTTTCATTTCACTTTTATAATAAGAAAGGATTATCAATTTCTGTAGAGAGGTTGAGGTGAAATATTAATACTAATACCACAATTCATTTAAATTTGAATTAGTATAATTCAATAATATATGCTAAGTTAATTGAGTATATCCTAATTACAGGATATTAATAATTAATAATATTTAATTCATAACTTTTTAAATAAATTGAGAATTTAAGATTTTGAAACTCGACAACAAAATTATTCATGTTGGTTATTTTGAACTTTACTTGGCAGGATTTTTTAAAGACGATTACTTAGCTATTTATCTGAAATTATCCCATTAACTTTGTATCAAATGATGCAAAAACACCACAAACAATTTATTATACATAAAATTTTCAATTTTTAATTATGTTTATTCTAAAATATAGCAAAAAATTATGCGATAAAATTTGATATCCAAAATCATTAAAGAAAAATTTACCAGGTAACAAACATCATTTAAAAATGCAATTGCTATAACAAGATTACAATTTATTAATAATTAATTAATAAGATTGCAATTAATTATAAAACTTTCTGAGAACTGCATAATAAAAATTTTTGAATTAATTTTTAATCTCGCATTAAAAAATAAATTAAATTTTTTTTTTTCTAATTCTTAATAAGCCACTTTATTAAATTTATAAATTTAAACTTTAATTTTTTTCTAAGGTCATCAGAAAATTAAACATTATAGTAATCCTGTATATGATATAAAATCATATCAAATAATTATTTATAAAAAAGGATTTTCAAGAAGAATGACAAAAATAAGAAATCCTGTTAGAAATTCAATTCATTTTAAATGTAGAGTGAAAAAATATTTTTAAAAAATTTTGTATTTCAAAATTCTTAGGTTATTTCAAATAAAACTATAATCTTGAAATATAAATATATGGATGCTAGCTATTTATTTATTTGAATACGATATATAAACATTCTAGAAAAACTCACAATAATATTATTTGTGTTTATTTGTTGTTCATTAGTTAAAAAGAAAATGAAGGGAAACTTACTTTCCGGTATCAGACATATTTGCTTCAAAAGGGAGCACCACACTAATTAAAAAAAAAAAAAATTAAAATGTAAATATAAATTTTAAATAACTTTAATATTTATGTATAGGCAAAAAGCCAGTAATGGTCTAGGTAATTTAATTTTAATAGTAATTAAATTAAACTACCTTTAAAATTAGAGTATTTTAAATTTAATGGTTAGGTAATTTAAAAAAAATTTAATTGTAAACAAAAAGTAAATTTTTTTTTTATATTGAAAAAAAATTGCATAACTAGAAAGTTATTTTAGTTATATTTATGATTCTTAATATAGTACAGAAATATTTACAGATAAAACTGCAGTGCACACCTGTAAAATTTAAGGAGCTTCCTTATACCGTAAGCTTAGCCGGCAAAAGTAAATTTATCTCTACAATATTAGTTTCAAACTCAGCACTCAAACAAATCAAAACAGAAGTTCAAGGTTTGCATTACGCAGTCAAAAGTACAGTTAAAATTGCAGGTGTTCATAATGCCACGTGATATGGGTGTTTTTCAGAATTCAGAAACATTTGAGGAATAAAACAAATATTATAAGCCTATATTATTTAAAACTGAGAAGTGCGGTTGAGTATTATCTCAATTGTTTCAGCTGTCAGTGTTTGGGTTTTCTCTGGTAACATTTTCCTTGTTATCTAGTTTTTAATATTCATTTAGGTAAGTCACATATTTATTTATATTATTTTTATTTTCAAGCCCTATTTTATAGGATTTAGCTTTTATTTAATGTTCAATGTAGTTCAAGAGGATTTATGTTTTGAGTCTCAGTGTATTTAAAACCAATTATAATGGATTACTTTACACTTCAGTTTAATGAAGTACAGCTTTTCTGAGGATCTACAACTCAAGGCTTATCGAGACATTCAAGCAGGTCTACAACTAGCCTTTAATTACGGTATCTTTCCCTATCGTATATCCAGTACCATATGGATCGATCTCCAAAGAGCATCCTAAAATATTGAAAGAAAATTTGTCATCTAAAGCCACCTCCTGAAATATATCGACCATATGCAAATTACCTGACAAGGCAAATCAATCATTTTCACAGAACATTATGACAGTGTTAGAAAAGTAACAAATATAAGAGCTATTATGGGTGAAAAATTTCTGCATCTCTTTACCCAGAGAAAATCACAACCCAATTTTTTTCTTCATAATATCCCCGCTGATATCTCCTTCTCAGAACTCGTTAAATACTTGGGAGAGGAGAGAAGCCTTATCACAACAGAACTCCTCAGATTTACGACCAAAAGAGCTACACTTAATCTTTTGATACCAATTTTACTCACCATATTAGGAACACTATTACCAGAACATGCCAAATTATAGGTTACAAGACAGAAAATCTCTCTTTTTTTTTTTTTTTTGCGAAAGCCCGCCAATGCTGCTACTGTTTTTCTTTAACGCAACCTACTGGTGTTTGCAAAAATCCTGTCACTTGTGAATTCTGCAGTGCATAGTGAGTCCTGTTCAGCTACGGTCCCTAAATATGTTAACTGCAACGAAGAACGTAAGGCCACAGCTTACAATTGCACTAAAATAATGCCGATTTAAGACAAGAGACAAATTTTTAAAATTAAAAACCCTCTATCGTCTTTCATTCATAGAAACCAGGAGGCTCTATCGTATTCCAAAAGAAACAGTTTACATCCAAACTCCAATCAAACCTATATCTTATTATATTATAAAAAGAAGATTTTAATCACTTGTCAACACAGCAATCCCAGGAAATTCAAGAAATGATTAAAAACATTTATCACGCACAAGCCGTCCTATTTCAAGTATCAAAGTGTTTATATAGACTATAGGTGCATCTCTAACCTTCCTCAGTCAAGGAATAGAGAAATTTTTTTCCTTCTCTTATTAAGACTTCAATCACCTTTTTTAATGATAAAAAAAATACTTAAAGGCAAAAATTTTTTATAGTCCTGCAGGATGTTGACAATATAGTGATAGATTTGGTGGAACAATCATAACAATCATTACGAACTCTAAACAAGTCGTTTAGGCTCTTGTTGTTTTGTTATTTTTTTACAATTTGGTCCTCAGTCAAGGAATAAAGAAATTTTTTCCTTCTCTTATTAAGACAAACCTTTTTTAATGATTTTAAAGGCAAAAATTTATAGTCCTGCAGGATGTTGACAATATAGTGATAGATTTGGTGGAACAATCATAACAATCACTTACGAACTCTAAACAAGTCGTTTAGGCTCTTGTTGTTTTGTTATTTTTACAATTTCTCTGATTTCCTCTTGCATGTTCTGTTATTTTATCCTAAATTCATTATCTTACAGTGGAATGCTCCCAGTGTAAAAGCCGAAATACCCTTTTACTGCAATGTTTTTCCTATTCTAGTTTTTGTAATGCAAGAAACATTCCTCAAGTTTGAAGATCCGTTTCACTTTTCTAGAAAATTAATATATAGGAGAGATCGACCCGATAATACACGAACTTTTAATAACTATTGATTCAACTGTTCCTTGCCACACATTCAGTCTTCTTAATCTCTTTCCCTCAGAAAACAAAATGTAGGCCATTACAGTTCATCTTCCACAAAAACCTTCCCTATAGTCAACCTTTGTTCTCCCAAAGACCTTTTTACTATTGTATTGATTGAATGCAGTATATCATCAACTCTTTTCTACTTGCATCATTCTCGTCAATTTTAATTCGCATCATCCCATTCTTGGTACATCCTCTTCAATAAATAGTTCTGAAACTTAGATTAGTTGAACTATCAATAATTAAACATTCTCAATACCAGCTCGCCAACTCACATCACTTTATCTTCTTCATCTCTTATTGATCTTCGGTTGTCATTGCAGATATATACCCAAATTTAACTTTCTTCATTCTCTCAGATTCTTTAGACAGTGATCATTTACCGATCAATGATCTTTTCAACTCACTAATACTAAAAAAAACTTGCAAACAGAGCATCATATAACCTAAAGTTCTTATTTATTTGCAAGAGCATTATAATCTCACACATAAATTCAATTCCCACATAAATTTACAGGCTTTCTTATCCAACACTTTAAACAATAATAAGTATTACAGAATCTCTCATCAGTCAATGCTTCATTGGTGGAACACGCAGTGCAATAAACTGTTATGACAAAATGAAGACTTTTGTATCATGTACACACTCAACTTTCCCCTGACCTTTGGGTTGCATACAAAAAAAAAAATCTTCCAACCATCGCCGCCTAATTTTCCAACTTAAAAATAAAATATTGGAATTCCATTCGGGCTTCCACTGGATATAACGGCAAAATTAATAAAATTATCAAAACTATTCGCAACAAGAATAATCATCTCGTCAGCAACAATATCATTCGTAAACCTAATTGATATCACGTGTTAATAAATTAAAAGCTAATGTTTGCTGATCACTTTGACCAATGTCGTTCCCCATTGCAACATCAAATACCGAATTACTCAGAAATTGCTACAGTTCAATCCTATTGTGTCACCACACATTTGAAAGGAAAGCTCCAAGTGTAGCAGCTGAAGAGAGTTCACACTCTTATCAATTCTCATATCTCCATTGCCTATCAAATTTCGAACCAAACACTTTTGGTTCCAGAGCCCAACGCGCTACCACTCAGACTGCTCCAGCCCATAAGTATGTCATATATTGTTATAAATAGTTAAGAGTATTATATCATGCATTGTTATTAATAATCATTCTAAAAGTAATATATCATATATTTCTATAAATAATGACAAGAGTAGTATACATATGATTGCTTTAAATAATGATGTATAGGAGTAATATACTAATTATTGCTATAAATACTGATGTAAAGAATAGTATACCAATTATTGCTACAAACAACGATGTTAAAAGGTGATAAAATTTAATTGAATTCTTATTGAATTGTTCGTAACAATTATTTTAAAATTTGGCTGTCCATTTCTGTAACAGTTAAGTGTAAAATGAACTCTTATTTTTTATAGGCAAGCAGTTCTTATTTGTCAAATTGTTTTTATTCGTGGCCGTAAAATGGGTTCTTACACACATAGTTTAGAATAAGCTTGCGCATTTTAATACATCATCAACTTCCTGTTTGGATATTTTTAAGCACAGCAATAGAAGTCTTATAAGTGACCTCTTTTGAATTTGGTTTATAAATTTTCATTGTTTTTGCATATTGAATCTAGCTTTCAGATCTGGATGCCTTTTTGTCGAAGTGGTTAAAAGGGTCGCTAAATATATCTAATAAGTTTTGTTCCCCAAACAATCAACAAAAAAAAATTGTAAAAGTAAAATTTTTATGTTTTGCACAATTTTTTAAATATTTATTGTGAGATTCTTTAAAATTGTAAATTATTTGTCAACAAATTAACAGAAATCAATGCATCTATAATCAAAGTTTATTTCTTTTTCAGTTTGTTGTTTAATTTTAGAATCAGCTGACAAGAAAAATTAAACAGTTCACCTAATTTTTAAAGGATATTGTTTATTTTTCTTGTCGGGAAATTATTTAATTTTGGCCTATCTATTATTCTTAAAAAACAGTTATCTAAATTAATTACCTAAATATGTTGCTGGTTGGAAGTGAAAATAATACCTACGTGATACCCCAATAATACCACGTAGCTCATATTTTAGTGAAAAACAAAGTGTTTATTATTGATGTTTTCGGAGGATTTGCAATAACAGCCTGTGCATTCGTTACTAAAACTGCAAAAATATAAAAATTCAGCGTTATAGTCACAGCTATACTGACTCACGTTGCTTTTTCCTTTAGCTTCCACATCATTCAAGAGTCAAATAGCATTTGGAAGGAACAGTACAGTTGTCAATAGGATAAAAAATTGCCTTTCTTACGTTATCGGATTGCATTCGGTTTTGAATTTCCTTCCCTAACTTTTCAGACTTTTTGACACTAGATAATGCAAGGTAAATCTCAGTAAAAAGAAAGAAAGATCATGTTCAAAACGAATATAATGTCGTTCCTTCTGTTGTTCAAATTTAGACCGACTTCAGTTTACTTTTGAATAGTCTATCCCAGAAATGTAAGTAACGCAAGCATTTAGTTTATGACGCCACATTAAAACTATTATGGCAACTAGTACATCAACTTTCAGCACTTCGTAAAATAAAATCATTTTATCGAAATCTTTACAATAAATATGTAGTCTATGTTCTCCACATTTGTAGAAATTCACTTTACTTATTATTTTAAAGTGTGCCTTCATAGGCCAAAAACACTTTTGGAGTTATAAAGGTCAATTCAGTTAGCGAGGTAAGCGAAATAGCAGTCGAATCTCGTTATCTCCCAATTAATACAGTAATCGAAAACATATTTTAATATTTTTTCAGGTATCTGAAAGATATTTCACAAGTTCCCCATTTTTCAGGAAGAGTATATATATGGAGGAAAGAGTTAAAGATTAATGTTTCCACCCATAGTCACAGAAGAAACAGAATTGAAAATACTTTTAAAAACATCATTGTAAACAGCATCACTTATGGATCGATATTCAAATTTCAATTACAAATAGATATTTAAAGCAGATGAATTAATTAATGAGGCCTGATGGCAGAAGGACTAGCGGTCTGGCACTCGCTGCTATAAGTTTCGGGTTCGAGTCCCGACAGTGTTATAGTGGTTCGGAATCCACTTTCAACCGCAGGTCCCCGTCTAATATGATTGTTAGGCGTAGGGCTGACAAGCCTACCTCGTAAAAACAAAACATCTCTTGTTTTGGAATCTGCCAGTAGGCAGACGGCCATGGCCCATCATGGGCCTGTTGTGTTAATGAAGAAGAAGAAATTAATAAGTTCTTTTCAAATGATTTATATAAAAAGTTTAAACGGTGCAGATGGAATCCAATTTTTCAAATTCTTTTCCCAGAACAAAAGACTAAAGTGGTTTTATATCATAATCAAAATTTTCATTAATATATTTATAATAATCTTATTTTTAACTAAATAAAAATAAGATTATTTTAATCAAAAATTATTTCTTTTAACATTTGATGGATATGGTGTATTTACCAATCATAAGTTAACATGAAATTCTACTTATTAAATAACAGTTTCTGCAAAAAAAAGGTGTGTAAAAATATTTCACTCCATTATCAATGGCACGGGGGCCTGATGGCCGAGTGGCTGGAGCTCGGTACCATAAGTATCGGGTTCAAATCCCGGCTTGCAAATGGATCCTTGCAGTGGTTCGGAATCCACTTTAAACCGTAGGTCCCGGTCCTAGGATCGTAGAACGTTGCGGGGGGCATTGTTACTCCGCGTCCGTGGCTTATCTTCAAGTTACACGGGCTCCCTGGGTAATGCAAAGTGAATGTCTGTGCAGCGCTTGCCTTAAGGCATCAAAGATAATTGTCTAAGTGGCTGCCTGCTGCATTAGAACGAAAAAAATTTATCAATGGCGCACCAGTCCCATTGTGGGACAAGGTCGTCTGCCAGATTTAGAGACAGGATATGTTATTCTTTTTACGGAGTAAGTTGTCAGCCCTACGCCCTACAGTCATATTAGACCGGGACTTACGGTTTAAATTGGATTCGAATCACTACAAACATCCCTTCCACTTCCGGGATTCGAATCCGAAACCTGTGGCACCGAGCGCCAATCACTCGGCCATCAGGCCCCCTTGCTCCATTATAAGCTTAACAAACCGAAGGAAGGTAAAATAATAATATTTATACTTGTCATACAAAATTTTTCCCAAGTTTTAAAAAATTTAATTCACTTACAGTTTTGTAAAATATCTATGTATTAATTACTGATTTCTTAAAAATGTTATTTTTAAATATTTTTTTCTAATGCAGCTGGCAAACCGTTAGACAGCTTGGTCTTGGATGCCTTAAGGCAAGCGCTGGACAGACGTTACTCACTTTGCATTACCCAGGGGGCGCATGTAACTTGAAGATAAGCCACGGACGCGGAGTAACAACGCCCCCGCAACGCTCTACGATCCTATTAGACCGGGACCTACGGTTTAAAGTGGATTCGAACCACTACAAACAGCCGTGGAACCGCCGGGACTCGAACCCGAAACCTGTGGTACCGAGTGCCAGAGTTCTAGCCACTCGGCCATTCAGGTCCCTATTTTTAAATATTGTTATAAGAAAAATCTAAATCTAAATTTTAATCAAGTGTGAACATCGTGGATCAAATTATTGATCCACATTGAAAGTTATTTAGCTGTGGTTACATAAGAAAAAGCAGAAAACTGAGCTAAATTGAAAAAAAAATAAATAAAATAAATAAATAAAATGCATTCATTCAATTCTAAAGTTACTTTTTTTGTAATCTTATTGAGTTTTTCATATACAATACTAACTTTTACAGCTTCTATGTTTTGACGAAGGAAAATATTTTCTTTTCTTTTCATGCATATTTGATAACTTAATTTTCATTCCTTTTTACGTTTTATTATTTTTAGATTTCCTTATTTTGCACATTTATTCTTAGAATTTCCTTTTTCTATTTATTTAAATAAATCTCGAGTTTTACTTTTGAAGTTCACGAAGAAATTAATTAATTTTTAAACTTTATCATTTATTTATTTATTTTGTGTGGCAACGTTATATCAGAATAAGAATCAGAATATCATATTCATAAATGATAAAAGAAAATGGTTTTTCAATGCAAAGAATTCAGAAAAAAAATATAAATAAATAAATAAAATTTAATAAAATTATTTGCAAGTATATAAAAAAGATATTTACTCAATATATATTCATTATTTTTTTGTACTTAAAAAAAAATCTCATATTTATTAATTTATTTTATTCGAAAATTTGAATTAATTTGTTATGTACTCTCTAATTAATTTGTATAATTAATTATTAATGAATATAATTATACGTACTCTAATTAGTATAATTAATTATTAATGAGTTTAATTAAACGTACTCTCTAATTAGCATAATTAATTAGAGAGTACGTATAATTCATAACATTATAACTGTATATTCATTATAACTATCACATATTCATGTACGTATACTCATAACAATAAAAATGTATTGACCTTATAGATCACTTTATATTAAAAACAGTTTCATATTTTCACTGCTTTTCCATACAACGTGAAGGTTTATTTTAAATATTTTAGTGTCCTGCAGTAGGATAATTATTATTAATAGCAGAAAATATTATAATACTTTCGATAATACATAGACAATATGGGTTTTTTTTTTATCTTGGACTCATCATCATCATCAATGGCGCAACAGCCCCATGGTGGACCAAGACCGTCTGCCTGCTGACAGATTTCAAGACAGGAGTTTTTTTCCTTTTTATGGGGTAAATTGTCAACCCTACCTTTACAGGCATGTTAGACCGGGACCTACGGTTTAAAAGTGGATTCGAACCACTACAAACATACATAGCACCAACGGAACTCGAACACGAAGCTTGTGACACGTAGCTCCAGAGCGATAGGCACTCGGCCATAAGAAGGACCCTTTATCTTGACTAGGAAAGATAATTTTCAGAAATTAAAAAAATCCCCAAAAGAACTGAAAAATTTCTCAATTAATGTTAAAACGACCAAAAATAATTCAATTATTTTAATACATTTTTTCAATTTTTTAAAAATTCAATTAACATTTACAATAGTTTAACATGATTTAACTGTTAAAAGTGGGTCCTGATGGACGATGGCTAGCGCCCTGGCGCTCGGTACCACAGGTTTCGGGTTGGAGTCCCGGCATTACCATGGATGTTTGCAGTGGTTCGAATCCATTATAAACCGTAGGACCCGGTTTAATCGGATCGTAGAGCGTTGTAAGGGTAGCGTTACTCGAGTCCATAGCACATCTTCAAGCTTCACGTGCCCCCTGGGTAGTGCTAAATGAATAACAGAGGTGTAGGTAGCCCTTGTTTATGGCATAAAAATTAACTGTCTCTGTATTGCCAGCTGCATTAGAACAACAACTATTAAAAGTAAATTTAGCTAGAGCAAAATTTTATCTGAGGTTATGTTATTTTTGTTGTTGATATTACTAATCCCAGATGGTCTAGCACAGCTAGGTGAGCTCCATGAGTTCATGAACATCCAGGAAGTCGAGGAAAGGAGAGGGTTTGCTTCAGCCTCCACTCTGGTGAAGTTCACACAGTCCAGAAGGTCCTCGGAAGAGGCACTGTCCAACCCAAATGATCTTGCCCGGTCACTTTGGAAATGCATCCTAACTCCGCGAGCCGCATATAAATTTACGTATAAATCCCCATATTAGATTTACACCCACCATAGACATTTTTTTGGAGTGAAAATTTAAACAGAATGAATTGTTATTCTTACATGTAAACATAGATAATATAATAATAATGATACTAAATGCACATTGTAAAGAAATATATAACACTAAAAATTAAGTATAAAAAATATAAACGAAATAAAAAAAATGAAATCACTAAATATTATTTTATTAGTGCGGTATTTGTTTCTCTACTCTTTCACTTAGCTTTAGCAAATCGATCTACATTTGGGTATTTGCACAACGTAATTAGTATTGCAGGTTAGAGTCCGTTATGTATGGGCGTGTTTTGTGTGTTTGGTCAATTTCATTTTCGAAAAAAAAAAAAGATTCGCAGATCTCAAATTTTAAAATTTTTCTATGTATATGTCATATATATATGGCAATGTCTGTCATATATACGCAAGAATATTATCTTAAAATCAAAGTTAATTTTTGAATATATGGATGCATACATAATGTATTTTTTTAATACGTTGGTTTTCACTACTTTGGCCATTATAAAAATAAATATATTTTTTAAAAGTGAGATAAATCTCACGGACCGCAAAAATTTTCAGCATGCAGCGGGTTGGCACCCCTGGTCCAACCCGCATTTGGAACAAGTAGGGAAAACCTTGACTTTATTTTTTAACGACAAGCATTGAATATGACCAGAGGTTAAGCGAGAGAAGGCAATTTGCATTTCTCTGCTACAGCAAGAGCAGAGCAGGGTTCTTTCTGAAGTACGAGTAGTGAATAGGTAGTTATGGTGGTGTAAAATCTGAGGTTATGCGTCACTTGAATAGTAGATACCTAGCAGATTCAGCGTTACTTTTCCAGGGAACCTTATTACTGCATCAGCATGGAAATATCGCACATTAAGTCGTTCAAATGAATTCCCAAAAGTTTTGAACGCTGCATATTGAAACAGTTTGTTGCAATTTGGTTGAAAATTCGCTTAATTTATTTCTCAAATTATTTTTTTTTTCAAATATAAGTTTCAAATTAAATGATAACATACAAATAAAAGCATTAGCATTGTCGTAATAATAAAGAGTAAATTATTATAATATTATTAATAAATAATAATAGTGAATATATGTCCGAATTTAAAAACTTGAATTGAGTATTTCGATGATATTTTTTTAAATTCTTTGATTCAAATAATACTTATATTAAATAAATTTCCTTTTAAGATAAATAAATAATTTACAATATATTTTAGGAAGACAATTTCCTATTCCTAAAGCTATGAGAACCTTTCAAAACTATGATACATTGAATGAATAAATTATAAAAAAAATAAAAATTGCAATTTTTGTTTTAAAATAAGTTGTGACAAAAAAAGGTGAAAAAAAAATGTAAGATGCTAAAAAAAAAAAAAAAAAAAAAAAACCATCGTTACTTTGAGTATTATTTTTTTTTAAAAAGAGTATATGTATATATATATATATATATATGCATATACCAAATTGAAATATATAATCAATTGAATATATATTCAATAGCTTAAAAAAGAACTTGATGGCCGAGTGATTAGTGCTGTGACACTCGGTGTTACAAGAGTTCGAGTCCTAGATGCCATGCCCGGATATTTGTTGTAGTGGTTTGAATCCAATTTAAACAGCAGGTCCCAGTCTAATTTAGACTGTTGGCAGTAAGGCTGACAATCTTATCCCGTAAAAGATAACATCTGTCTCGAAATCAGCCAACAGACAGACGGCCTTGGCTCACCATGAGGCGGTTGCGCCAATGAAGATAGAGAAGAAGTAGAATAGCATAAAAAGGAAGAATAGAAACTCACAGTTTAGAACTAAGCAACTTATGTCAATCAATGTAGATCAATGTAAATAGCATAAAAGGAAGAATAGAAACTCACAGTTTAGAACTAAGCAACTTATGTCAATCAATGTAAATAGCATAAAAAGGAAGAATAGAAACTCACAGTTTAGAACTAAGCAACTTATGTCAATCAATGTAGATCATAACTTTTGTTGTTTATTGCTGGGTTATAACTTACAGATTGAGACAGATAAGTCGTGATTGCGCTTTTTCTGCAAAAAAGTTACCCAAAACTCAAAACTCGTATAGAAGCCGAAATGGGGGAAAATTCCTTATGTACAAATATGGTAGTGGTTCTTAAAGGTAGTATTCCTGAGAAATATGCAATCAGATACAAAAATAAACATGATTATTCTTTTTCTTGCCAATTTTCCCATTCAAAGATAGCCCTCATTACAAACAAATAGCCTTTCTGGTTGCTTTTTTTCCCCTTCTTTCTCGACATAAAAGTCTCCAAACAGTGATGAAAGTTTTAAAAAGGCTTTCCAGAAGCTAGAGCTGTAACTTATGTTGTTGGCTACTAGAAGAGCTAACGTCTATGTGATTTTCAATGTTAAAAAAATTGCTATTGCAGCTTATGAGACTTCGCCGTCTGTAAGTAGTATTCTGAGACTTTCACCACCTAAATATATAGCTCTGAGGCATTGGTAACGGAAGTTGTATTCTTGTTATGCATATTATTTATTTTTTAACTGGATGCAACGTGCATATTACTTATTTTCAGATAGATACACTAAAATAAAATGGATAAGATTTATCAAACAGAAACGTGATATTGAAGATTCAGAATCTGGAAGTGAACAAAAGTTAAGTACAAGTAAGAAAACAAAATCTCGACATACTAGCAAATATAACGAAGTTATTTAAGCTTTGGTTTCACTAGTGAAAAGTGAAAGATCATCATTTGCCGCTCTTTAGTATTAGTATGTGAATGGTTTGGTTTAGTTTGCCGCTCTATGGTCATTTTGTACATACTTTGGGTTAATTAGATCGGGACCTACTGCTTAACGTGAATTCCGAACCGCTAGCAAACATTCATGCCATGGCCAGGATTCGAACCAGTATGGGATGTAAAATGGCAAATGGATCATTATTTTCTAGAAAATTGTGTAAACATTTTAAAAATATAAACTCTAATTTACAAGATAAATCTATAAGTTTAAAAAAAAAAAAAAAAAACTCCCTGGACAGTAAACAAAAGCGGTAAATTGTTTTAAAAGTATTATGAATGATTCTAATAAAACTTAAATAGTTTCTTATCACGTTTCATTACAGACAGTAAAAAATATGAAATTTCAAATCAGTCACTTATATTGCCTGTACGCAGAAAAATGGAGATGACAGTGTTAGGAAATGAATCAGCAATGAAAATAAGCAAGATTTATCTGTCCAAAGTTACAGTTATTACGCGTGTTATAGAAATGTCTCCTAATATCGATAAAAAATGTATGCAGTAGTACATTTCAGTATCCCAAACTTTGTATTGGAAGTTGAAGAGTCAATAAGACATGGCCAAAAGGCGCAAAGGACTCTTAGCATTCATCCGTTTTAATAATGATTTGGTTTGTCGCTCTGCGGTCATTTTATGCACACTTTAGGTAAATTAGGCCGAGACCTACAGTTTAACGTGAATTTCAAAACCACTAACAAACATCCATGCCACCGCCAGGATTCGAACTGAAGCCTGTGCTATCAAAGGCAAAGCGCTAGTCAATTTTGCCATTAGTCCGCGTTTTAATAATGAAGATTAGTTTCTTTTTCGCAAAGATTTAAACGTGTCTAGAAAAGATAAGGGACTTTTTAACATTTTGAATAACTATCTTGATAAATGGCAATTAACATGGAAATCGTGTGCAGGCACTTGTACAAATGTACTTCTATGGTAAGCTGTGCTAAGGATATTACATTTTTTTGTAAAAAAAAAAATGATAATGTTATCGTAACTCATTATTTTCTTCATGGGAAGGCCTTGGTGGTGAAAACATTAGAGAAAATTTAATAGTAGTTTGAAAAGTAAATAGTTAAAAAATTATTTCAGATTAAACTAAGCTAATAATTAAACCATGACTATTTATTAAAACAAGACCTGTCAAATTGCGTTTATTCGTAAAGCTTTGTATCAATATGGATTCACAACACGACGTCTGCTTTTACACATTGAGGTTTTGGTTTGGTTTGTTTGTCGCTCTAAGGTCATTTTTTTCAGCACCTTTAGGCTAATTAGACCGAGACCTATAGTTTAACGTGGATTTCGAACCACTAACAAACATCCATGCCACAGCCAAGATTCGAACCTGAAGCACGTGGTACCAAAGGCCACAACGCTAGCCGATTGGCCATCAGGCCGCTTGCACATTGAGGTGAGATGGCAATCAAGGAAGAAAAGAATTTAACCGAGATACATGAGCTAAGGGGCCTGGTGACCGCGATTAGCAATTTGGCGCTTGGTGCCACAGGCTTCGGGTTCGAGTCCTGGCGGTGCGATGGATGTTTGTTAGTGGTTGGGAATCCATTTTAATCCGTCTATTGGGGCTGTTGGGCATAGGGCTGACAACCCTACCCCTTAAAAAGAAACCATCTCTTGTCTCGAAATCTGCCAATAGGCAGATGGCATTGGCCCACCACGAGGCTGTTGCGCTATTGATGATAATGACAAGAGTTAAGAAAAGAACTTCTTGCGTTTTTTGAAGAGATGAAACAATTACATTCTTGTAATTTTCTTCAGTGCGAATTTTAAATTGGTAACTTACAATATTTGGGCGATATATTTCAACAACTCAGTATTTTGAATATTTGCCAGCTAAGGAAAGAAGAAGATATTCTCACATTCACTGACAAAATGAAAGCGTTTCAGAGAAAAAAAATTACAAATTTGAAAAAAAAAAAAAAAAAAAAAAAGTAGGTAATTTGGAAATGTTTCCATTGGTAAATAACATTTGCATACATGAAACACTTCCAATAATATTAGAACATTTAACAAGTAAAAACGAAAAATTGAATTCTTATTTTCCATCACTTGGCACTGAACAATACGAAGAAACCCGTTCATGGAAACTTCCAAGGTGGTTTGGTTTAGAACTGGCAGCTATATCCACTGATCTTGGATTGATTATTAAACATAAGAAATTGTTTCTTGAAATCTTCGAATATTTTACTACAATTTTCAGCAAGGATAGAAAAACCCGTTCATGAAAAACTTCAAGGAGTTTTGTTTTAGAGGAAAAAATGGCAGCTATATTCACTGATCTCGGATTGACGATTAAACGTGAAGAATTCTCTTGAAATATTTTACACAATTTGCAGCATCATATTTGAATAAAGATTTTTTTTTATTTTCACCGCAATTAAATGTAAATGAGAGGAAATCTTCAATGTAATGATGAAGAAATGTTATTTTATCGCTTTTTTTTTCTGTAATATTTAGCCAAAGTAGTTAGCCGATGTCAGATATTTCATTTTAGTGATAACGCAACAAACCAGCAATATAGACAATTTCGAAAATAAAACAAATAACTGTTTTCATTTAAAATGAATTTTTTTATAAACATAAGACAAAGAAATAAAAGCGTGCTTTGTTTAACGATATTCGGCGATTTCTCGTTTGAGATCGGCTAACGGATCCGTATGTAAGCCGACCCCTATAATTTAGCTTTAAAAAAAGTTCTAAAAATTTTCTGCTTATATACAGAAGTATATGGTAAATTCAAATATTAATATTGTACAAAACAGGCAATCGCAATTCATTATAAAATATATTTTTGTAGTATACATGTAGATAAATTTTTGCTCGCAGATTCATCTCCTTTAATCCATATATTCCTCAAACAATTTAATTATCATTTAAATTAAAAGAGTTTCATAAAATTCGCATAAAGAACAAGGAAATATGAAAGGAAAGCTACTACACCATTCTTTTACATCTTTTGATCTGCTATGCGATACACTATCAGGCTAAAGTATGGTTCCATTAACGATAGAGAAGATACACGAATTTGCAAACAAAATTGTAATAGAAATAAAATCACTAACTGATATTCTTGGAGTTTAAATCAAATTCCTCAACCTTCTATTTAGCAAAGCAAAAATTTTTAGCAAGAACGAAAAATACGCCACAAAAATTGTTGCACAGTTGAATTTTGTAACTGTGAAAATAAATTTATGCACATATTATTGTATGTAAATGTATATATATATATATATATATATTATAATATAGTATATTTCCGAAAAATATTCATTTTGGAAAAAAAAAAAAATATTCTACTGTAGTTGATGAGTACGGAGCTATGTTTGGCAATGCAAAATGGAGAAATTAAATTCAGAACTTCATAAATAAAATGAGAGATGTAAAAAATAATGTGAGATAAAGAAAAAAAAAAACAGACATTTGAAAAAAATAAAAGCATTTATTGTAACAGAATATCACATTTTTAGATACTTAATTCAGTGGTTCTCAAACTTTTACTTTTGTGCTCACTCCGAACCTCTTTCTAAGTCATATTTGTTTTGAATTTTATTCAGTTAATCTCACGTTAGCATTATATGAATAATAAATTTTTGGTATTCTCAAAATTGGAGTAAACAGAATATAAGTCGGTTAAGTTATTTTTAATAGTATTGAAATGAAATGATTATTCATTAATAAATGTTTAATTACAAATGAATTTTATTTTTAACAAATGTTTTTTAAATGTTTAATTATTTTTACTTAAACATTTAAATAATGCAGGCATCAATGAAATGGACTACCTGTTTTTATTTATTGCCATCTAATCTATATTTTTCTTGCATTAGTCAGCAAATAAAAATATTTTCACAGAAATTAGTTTCTATTAATGTTGATAGATTTAAAATTAGGAAAATTCTTTATCAATGGAAAAGTAATTAGTAATTTTCAAATTCATGGTTAACACTTGCATTCATTATAATTTTTCATTCATTTTATTGGCATAATGTTACATATCCCCCCTTTAACTTATTCACACCATTCCTTTCATAGCTTGAGGATTCCTCTAGTATCATTCCATAATTTGAGAACCACTAATGAAAATGAAATTGAAACATTCCAAATCAAACAAAAATAGGTATCAGCATGAGTTGACAAAATCAGAATTGGATAGGGCCATATTGAATGATATTAACACACAATGTTTTAATCTAAAAATATATAAACTCATAAATTATTCATTACATTTGAATTTCTTCAATTATAAACCAGCAAATAAACAGTAACATATAAATATATTTCTATTAATCATAGTGCAATGAATAATTTTTAATGTCAATTATATTTCAAACATTACTTATTTTTAGGAATTATAAACAGTAGTATTGTAATTAATGCAGAACATGTTCAAAAATAATTAAAATGAGAACTCCAGTACCTCCAACATTATTTTTTTTAAAAGATTTACATTGCATTTTTTAATTAATCATTTTATTGCCAGCACATTAAAATGAAAATATTTTTCTCTTAAAAAATTTGGTTCTTGTTCAGAATATTGAAAAATTGCTAGAATTTTAAACTGAATAGGAAATTATGATTAAAAAAATAATGACCATTATTTAATCATAGAAACATAGTACACATTGATATAAAAACAGGAATAAGGATATTCACTTGAATCTCAATTTTGAATAAAAAGCATTCAAAAACAGGTCTGCACAACTTCAGTCTAATACTGAGGCATATACCAATTAATTAATAATACCAATACTGTGGCATAACAAAATATAAATTTCTATAGCTTAAAAAAATATTAAATTTTTTTTTTTTTGAAATATAAATATTGTAATACATTTTAAAATATCCAACTAATAAAAATTCAAATTAAATATAAAATATTAAATCTTATTTATTGATTAGATTAATTTGTTTTCTTATTAGACTACATCACATGCTATTAATATATTATCATAATGTTGGAAATACAACATAACAATGATATTTAATTTTGAAAATACATTAAAAAAGAACATTGACATTAAAATCTAATAAAGACAGAAAAAAATAATCTAATATGCAATATTTATATATCAATATTTAAAAGCAGCTAATAAGTAATCAATATTAATATATAATTGTTTCTTATAATTTACAAGAAGCATTTTTTTTATATCCTATATAGATAGTATTTTATAAGTTTAATTCAATAGCACACATTAATATACAGAAAACACACATATAACTTCACATTTATAACTTGTTGCTAAGAAGGAAAATATTTATAAAAGTCTCTATTACACACTCAAAATACTCAAAGATGATTTATTTAAAATCTAACAAACCAAATTTTCAACACAAACGTATAAATTTCAAAAAAAAAGTAGAATTGCAATAGACAAAATGTAATTGCAAACACAGCAATTTGTGCTTTTATATAAACACTTCATACACTTATATTAAATGCAATTAAACAAAAATAACAATATATAATCAAAACAAAAAGCAAAAGCAACATGTCTTAAAATTACTGAGAAAACATCTTTCAAATTCTCTTTATACTTTAATTGCAAAAAAAAAAAAAAAAGCAGTGAAATGTGACATAGAAGCCAACTACAAACAGCCCCCTCCTTAAATGACATAAAAATTACAAGTTACAAACTTAACAATAAACATTTTTTTATAATTCTATGTGAAAATCTAATTGAAGAGTTCATGAAGAACAATAACATTTGAAAACACACATGACTATCACATTTAGAAAACACATATATATAAATTTCAATTTAAACATGCATATATACTTCGAAAATTTCAACTTGCCATTAAGAAGCAAAACATTTACAAAATGTATTTATAACACACATTATAGACTTAAAACTGAGTTTAGATTACCTAACATACTAAACTTTCAAACACATCTACAATTTTTTTCTATATATATAGATTCGAAAAAAATGATTGCAAGGAAAATTCTTAACATAACAGTCTGTGATTTTATATATCGTAATTTTCTGCCTATAATTCGCAGGCATTTTGAAATTCAATCAGTAAAATGAAAGATTTCATATAATCCATGGACGATTCATACATGTTCTTAGATGTATCAAATACCAATATGCTTTTTATAGTTCTACCATAAAACTTTTCAAAATTATAAATGACGATATACATTAAAAAATTTTGATGAAAACAAGAGAAAAAATTTTCCGGTTATTTTTTAATTTTTATATTTGCTAAAGATGAAAATGATCAATATCATATTGAATTTAATATGATATTGATAATTTAATTTAGCCTTCTGTAAAATATTTTTAATTCTGTTATATAACTTCATTCCAAGCCCTTTTCATCCATTAGCAGAACTAATTATTGATATGCATCACACTTTGTCTACATTAGTTAAAATCTGGGGGCTTCATCGTACACAAATATGTTTCTTTCTTTATGTTTAGAAGGTGGTTTATTTTTCTCTCATACAATGTTCTGTAAATATATATATATATATATTTGGGCAAAAAAGTTTTACTTGGCAATTTAGTTTTAAAGAATTGATTTTTTTATATAAAACTTAAAAAAAAAAAAAAATCCACCCTAGATTATACTAAGCAGCCTATGCTACCATCATGAAATTTTTATGTTTTTTAACGTATAATACATGGATTATAGGCAGAAAATTATGGTAATAAGTTCGACTTTTTTCACCGGTATAAAAAGCAATTAAACTTTATAATAGCAACATATATTTAAAACAAATAATAAAAATAATACAATAAAGAACTCATTTTAAAAGACACTGAAATTGAAATTAAAAGCCAACTACCAAATACTACAATATTTATTATCTTCAATAAGATAATTTAACTATTTATTTGAGATTCATCACAGTACATAGATAATTAAAATAAAGAACAAACAAAGGTAAAATATAAAAAGATTAATCAAATAAAAAATGTATATTTGAACATAAAAGGCTTGTGTTAATAAGACTAGTACAGAAGCATTAATAAGAATAACAGCATTTTCTAAAAAAAAAAAACTTAACATATTTGATAAAGGGTTATGGAAAAATATATACATATCAACAAGAGATGTTATAGATATATTGATATAAATCGGTGGTGTAGGCGATTATATTACTTATCTAAAAATAAATTTTAATACTCACTTTTATTTTTATTTATATTCAAATTGTATAAACCTGTGTATGTCAACAAATACTGAAAACAATTATCATCAAGTAAAATTTAGGCCACAATAAATTTAGAGTATAAACAGCCAGGAAATGATAGGGGAATGTCAATGAATTAGTAAATATGAGAATGTGAATAAGAATGAATAAATAATATTGTCAAATTTGAATAATAATGAAAAACTCTTTAAATTTAGCAAAACATATAAATATTTATGTTTATCCTAAAAACATATAATATTTTATTATCAAAAAGAAAATGTATGTTTTTACAAATACAACCTTAGTTTAAACATTTTTTGCTATTAAATTTGTATCTGTATAAAAACTATTTTTCAATACTGGCATTAAAAATACAGTATTATCTCATAAAATATGCAATTAAAAATAAGTTTGTAAAATATTTTGTGGCTTTTTATTAATTTCAAATTTTATCACATATTATTAATTTAAAAGTATATCTACTTCTTCTTAAAAATCACATTAAAGAGTCAACCAACATGAAAGTATAATTTATCACAGTGTTTTAACAATGAGTATTCTTTAATAATAAAAAAATTCTTGAATATACTTTAAAAAATTAATTTCAAATTCTGTTTATACTTTTACTGAAAGAAAATCAATGAGTGAAGCGAACAGTAACACATTCAAAGGATAAAAAGTATTTATCTTCTATACAGGCTTTGGTGATTTTGCCACAATTCAGATAAGTGATTTGCCAAATTTTATGAACAGCCATAGAAATAGTTTTTTTAATTAGTCTAATTCACTGCTACTATACTAATAATGTATGGTTTATAAATTTCAAAAAATGTTTCCTACCATCAATTTGCCATCATCAACTTTAATTAGAATAAATGACTCTTTAATTATTTATGATTAATTTGAAAACCATTGTTACAAAAATAATGGTAGGAATTATAACTCAGCTAACAGGAATTTTATTATTTATTTTATATTTTACTTTTTGTAAATATCTGATTAATGAATTGTATATAAAAAATAAGAATAAATAAGAAGGGGAAAAAAAAAGAAAAGAAACTGCGTGGCTAGTTTTGTATGTGTAAGAGGTGGCAAAGAACAGACAAATTTTTCTTCTTGCCAACCACATTTCAAAAGTGTCAAGAAACTATAAAGCCTATAGAAGATAAGTACTGACCAAAATACAAAAAAAAAAAATAATACAAAAATGGTGTTTTGAATTCAGAATGTACACACATAAAATAAATCTACTTTGAA
This sequence comes from Caerostris extrusa, assembly GCA_021605095.1. Classification (NCBI taxonomy): domain Eukaryota; kingdom Metazoa; phylum Arthropoda; class Arachnida; order Araneae; family Araneidae; genus Caerostris; species Caerostris extrusa. The sequence goes on along the minus strand of BPLR01004829.1, from coordinate 13,087 downwards.
ATATACAATTAATACACATTTTTGTCGTATATGAGACAAAAATTTTGTCGGCATATACGACAAAAACAATTCTTTGTATACATTTTTAGAAAGAAATTATCAATGGATATTATAATGAATCTATTTAAAATACTTCAAATATGAAACAATACATAGGTCTTTAATCAAAAGCATTCATCTTTTAGTATTTTTTATCAAAATTCAGCAATTAACCTTCAGAGCTAAATAGACATGTGAAATTTCTAAATTCAAATCTGAAATCTCGCACAATAAATTGTTTCTTTACAATCCAGTGCATTATTAACACCACAATTCTTAAATGAATTAACCATTGTCAAAAGGCCTATTTCAGGAAAACATCAAATGGTTTCTTTTTTTTCCCTGAAATGTATCACACGATTCAACAGAATGATATTTTTTTTTTCTAACAATGAGCTTATTATACCTCACTGATTTTCAATATCCAAAATATGATGTTATTGCAATATGCTGTTAAAAATTTGTGCATTATTATTTGTACCTGGACGTTTAGAAGAAAAATAGTTTCATGGAATTGACTTGGGCTATTAAGAAATAGTTCAGGATGAATATTCATAAAAGAAAAAGGGACAATCTAAAGAATTACTAAACCTTTACATTATGTGCGAAATTAAAAAAAAAAAATGTTGTTTTTTCTGCTGTCAGTTTGAATGGTTTCTTAATCTTAAATACTGAAGTTAAAGAATATATTATATAAATTTTAAAAGTGCTATTTTTTATAAGTCTCCCACAATATTTGTTTCCTTAAATCAAAATCCTATAATATCCCTAATCCCTGACATTATCTCTTTCAGAAAAGTTAAGTAAGTGAAATAATAAAAAAAATGAGTATAAGTAGTTTCAGATCTATCAATGCTGTTGAAGCTGACAAATAAAGTAATTAACAAAATAGAGAAAGACACACATATATATATGAACGAGACAACAAGGAAAAGATAATCTTTTAAGAATCATAGTTATGAATCAATTGACATATATAAAAAAACCACTGAAAACTTTGGCACAGTAGTAATTTCAATAGGCATCTTTAACTGACAAACAGCAGTTTTTAAAGGATAAAAAAATTATAAATCATATATATTTTAATAAGGAATATATATATATATAATATCCTAATATTTAAATCAGTAAGATGATATTTATTAGATTTATACTTAAGATGCTTTAATTACAAAGACAGGAAAACCCATTTTTTTTTATACTGAAAAGTTATTGCTAAAATGTAAATTAATTCTAAAATTTATTTTTAAAGAATTACAGCACAACAGAGGCCAAATATAAATATGGTGCATCATCAAAGTTTTCTTAAAATTATGTCTCTTCCAAATGACATTTTTCAGAGAAAGATTAAGACTCCCAATAATCAACAAATTAAATGTCATCCTGCCTTTCTTTCCTTTTTTTCAAAATGTTTTACCAGTTTATACAATTTTTATAAAATATTTCTTTTTCCGAACTAGTAAAGCATTTTGGAGAAAAATAAAATTATTTAAATATAAAATTGATATTCTGAAATATAATAAAATATATTTTTCTGTACTGGGAATAATAATGTCTAATGAATTTTTCTGACAATAAGTAGTATTTAGTTTTCATTAATGTCTAGTGATAAAACTATTCAAAAGACATCTGAGTGAAAAGGATACATAATTAAGAATTATTGTACAGAAATATCAGTAAATATACAATATACACACATTAAAAAAAAAAAACATCACCTGAGCATGGTAAGAAAATGTAATAGTCTATTATCAATGTGAGATTAATAATTAAATTTAATTCTTAACATTAAATATTTCTGAATTACCTTAAAAATTAATCTTCAGATATTTTAAATTTTAAGTCATAATTTTTAAATTGTTTTATATGTAAATCTTCAATATAGTTCAACTTAAAATGTTCTTATTTCTCCAGGTATATAATGTATTTAAATAAAGAAAAAAATATTTAAAGTCCCTTACATGCTTTTTTTTTCTTTTTATCTTAAATAATCTTCGAGATAATTTAACCAAGTTTTTAAAATTATTCATTTATGAAATTTTATCACCTAAATAAAATTTTAACATCTAAAAAAAAAAAAAAAAATGGAAAAAAATTTATTTCAAAGAATTTGTTTCTAAATTTTAAATTTCAGTATTAAAAAATGATTTATCCTTTCCTTTTATATAACTATAGTTAAAAAAAAATCTCTAATTAATAACGCATTCTTCCGGTCAAATGCCATGTTACTAAAACACCATTATCAGATACAAATGCAGCAGCAGACATTTCTTGACGCTGAAGTTATCACCACCTATTAAATCGCTATCAGTTATATTTATTCTTGTAACAGAACTATTCAATGAATAAGGAGGGAACAAAACATTCTTTATTTCTTCATTCAATGCATTTCTAAAATGTGATCTAACATCATCCACTGCAAAATCAAGTCCATTGTATCTCTTTAAAAAGACAGACAGATCTTGAATAACATCTTTAGACTTGATATTCAGATCAATTGTATCAAGTATCAGTTGGAGTTGTTTAAAGTCATATAAGTTTTCATCCAACAGCAGTTATTACAATGAATTTTAAATCATGACTTCCCTCAAATAATGGAAGAAGGTTTAACATTTCTGAGAGAAATACTGTAGTAAATACTTTAACAATTTCCCATATTCTTTGTAATGACACAAAAGATGTTCTATAATAGTTTTGGAGTCGTCGTTCAAAAACAACGCTGAAACACATAGCAAGGCCTTGCAATCCAGAAGTTTCATGGTTTGTTGCTTCTAGGAAAGGACTCATTAATAATGGACATACTGAGCCACAAGGATTTTCTGGAAATAAATCAGACATCCACGAATCTCTAGAAGATGCTATTCTTCTGATATAATATTTTGGATCTTTGTAAGGCTGCTTTCTACGCTGAAGATCTCTTTCTGAAGCTTGACCAAGAGCAGATAGTTGATGCACCATGGATTCGGTGAATTTTAAATTTGGCACAGTAAAATCTATAGACGATTCTAATCTTTTATACACTCCAATATCATAAAGCCATTGCTCATACAGAACTGCAGGGTGATCATCTTTATCTCTTGAATATGCTAAGCGAATCATATTAACAAGAAAGCGAAATTTTGGACTATCAACACGACGCCATGTTTCATTATTGGAAAAATGACATTCTAACTTTGTATTTATTGATTGCTTACTATAAATTCGCAAAATTTCTAGAAACCAATTTCTAGCATTTTCTTCAGACGTTCCTTCCTCCATAAAAACCATAAGCCTTTAAGCCAACGAAAAGCGACTGACCACCACAAGCTAGAAGACGATGAAATCTTTCTCAGACGTGAACAAGTATTTCCAAAATGTAATAAATCAAATGGGCACTCAATAAAAGAACATATATTATAAAGGACTAAGTCTGGTAGGTGTATTATACTAGGATTTGAAGCCATAATTAAAAAAACATTATATAATAAAATATTATAATTTAAATTTGCAAAAAAGTAAAATCTTCAATACAAAAATAATAATGGCAACATAAAAACACTTTAAGATAAACAGATTAAAAACAAAAATTTTGATTCTGTCAGTCAAACCACATTTTCCTTTCACTTCCGTCAACAACTACGCCATAGTTACAAAATCTTTTTGTTGACAAATATTAACATAAATATTTTACGGTTATAGCTAAAATGCATCAAATTTAAATTTAATATCAAATTTTCAAAAAAAAAAAAACAATCCGAAAGAAAAAAATAATCTAAAATGATTTAAAGTGGCAAAAATTTACAACTAAGAGATAACAATTGTTAGAAAAATTATTTTCATATTGGCCTTTTATTATAAAATAAAATTTTTGTTTTGTTTTCTCTGTCAAAAAAAAAGGAATTACAACTCAACGCCACTTCGTTAAATGGATGAAATGTTTATGTCTTTTATTGATATTTATAAAAAAGCAATAATCTAGTGCTTATTAGTAAATATATTACTTATATTTGTTAAGTTTCGATTTTGTTTTATTGCATTAATGCAACTAATTATAGATTATTGCTTGTAATCCTTTTAGATTTTAATTTCGCCTGTTAAAACATTTGTATTTGTTCATAACTTCGCAAAAACTAAAAAGACAAAACATTTTTAAATGTGCTGATCGGTGTTTTTTGTGAAGCGATTTTTGTGAAATAATTTATCATGAGTATGAAAATAATGCAGAATTATCAATATCTTATGCAAGTTCCTAATGGAGGTGATCAGAATTTCAAAAACTTCGCTTTTAATAGTTTACATTATGAAAACTGCATTTGTAAAAGATTGGAAGCTACAGATTTTTACAGTAAGAGAGCAGAAAATCCAGAAATTTATCCCAAACGGACGGAAGGATCGGAAGTTTATACCAAAAGAGCCGATACATCCGAGATTTACAGTAAAAGGCTGGACAATAATGAAGTTTATAACAAACGATTAGAAGGAGGAACTAATGTATTTAATAAAGAATCTCAAAATATAATACCTAATGGGGCTATTAAAAAACGCTTTTTAAACAACACATCGAGCCATTCAACACCGAAAATGAATTTGTGCGATATATGCAAAAAAAGTTTTTCTACAAAAGGGAACCTTCAAAATCACCATGTTGTTCATAGCGGTCAAAAGCCTCATGAATGTTCAGTTTGTAAGAAAACTTTCTCACAGAGAAGTACTTTAGGCAAGCATTATCTCATACATACTGGAGAAAAACCTCATATTTGTAGTGTGTGCCAACGAGGTTTTAGACAAGCAAATAATCTTCGAATACATTTCCTTACTCATTCTGGTGAAAAACCTCATTTATGTAGTATATGTGAAAGAGGTTTTACACAAAAATTGCTTTGCAAAAAGCACATGCTGACCCATACTGGGATTAAACCTCATGAATGTAATGTTTGTAAACGACGATTTACAACAAAGGGCAATCTTCAGAAACATTATTTAACCCATACAGGAGAAAAGCCACATGTTTGTAGTATTTGCAGTCGAGGCTTTTCGCAAAAATCGCTCTGAAAAAGCATCATTTAACACATACAGGTGAAAAACCACATGTTTGTAGTGTTTGCAGTAAGGGTTTTACAAACCAAAGGTAATCTTAAATCTCATTTCAAACGTCATACACGTGAAAAGTCAGGGATATCATCTTCTATTGCTCACTCAATTGTTGTGCCTGCATCAATAGCTCAGTCTTTACTTGTGCCAACTTCTATTGCACAGTCAATATTGCCCCCTCCTCTCACACAAGCTCATCAAGTGTCTGCTTCTCATACACAATCACGAGGAGTCAATACTTCCATGACTTTACCGCATAATCTTAAAACTTCCATGGCTCAGTCACAGGGTCTCACTGCTTCCATGGCTCAATCACATGGCCCAATAACTTCTATGACTCCATCTCATAGGGCCATGATCTCTATGGCTCATTCACATGGATCAGCAACATCAATGTCTCAAACCAATGGTGTTGCAACTTCAATGAGCCAGTCTTTGAATGCTCCAACTTCAATGGCACAATCTCATGCTGGTTTAACATCAATGGCACAATCCCATTCTATGGGCACATCACTTACTCAGTCGCATATACCGTCGTCTGTTGCCCAAGCTCATGTTCAAGCATCCCTTGTATCATCTCATGTTCCTTCATCCATAGGCCAATCTTTATCTTCATCATCACTAGCACAAGCACTGGTCCCGCCATCTCTATCTCAAGCTTTGAATGTCTCAACTTCCCATTCTCAAGTACTTTCATCTTCTCATATCGAATCACCCCCTCACAACCAAAATGTTCAAACTTCTCAACCTCATGTACCTACTTCCCATGCTCATACTCTTGCAAGGTCTGAAGAGAATTGTAAAGGACAACATATTACAGTTTTATAATATAAGTAAGCACACTAGTTTGAATGCTAGTTTCACTTGTCAAATGTTGAATCTACTTTAGAAAAGCAGCTATTGTGTAGCAATTGTTAAAATTTGCATTGTAGGTATAGGCAGCTATTTGAAAGTGTAGTTTTGATTGTGCCAAAATGTTATATGCAAGTTATGGTAATTCAAAATTGTGTAATTAAAATGTCTTTAATCTTTTTACAAAATTTGCATGTACATTTTAAATTTGAAATCAATTATTAATAATTTTTTTTTTTTTATTATTGGATAATTGTAATTCTGACGAGGATCGCCTAGAAGTGGTGTTATTAATATTTCTTTTTATAGCAGCCTTACTGAAAATTATGTTAGAAAATAGTTATTAGTATATGCATAATGCTTCAGTTATTATCATATGCATGTTGATTTGACCTAGGTACTGTAATAAAGAAGTATTTTCTGTTTGTTTGAAAACTTTATTATTGAATTAACTAAAAATAAAATTTAAAAAAAAAATAAAATAAAAAGGAAAAAAAAAAAAAATGTTTAAAAAACAATAATAATAAAAGTAGTGTTGTTTTTTGTGAATAGTTTTATATTAGTAGTACCAGTAAAGAAACAATTAAGTGCCACTATTTTAAAAAAATATTTGTATAATCTATATTTATCACAATTTTTGCTTCTGAAAAGTTTTTTTTTTTTGTTAAGTATGTTGAAATGTTGCCTTTTTTCAACTTTGCTATACATGTAGTTGTTGAGTTCTAATTATTATATATAATGGTATTTAAATTTCTAAAATTTTTAATATGGGTTAATAAAGGTGACTCATTGAATTCAAATTTACTATATTTTATATTTATTGCATTTTAAAGTTTTAAAAAAGATTGTTTTTTTTTTTTTTTTCCTTCTTTTTTTTTACTCATTCTACTTAAATAAGAGGCAATATATATATAACATTATTTATAAAATCTTAAATTTGCTTACAAATTTCAATTTATTGTGTACAACATGATTTATCACTTATTTTTATTAAAAATATATTGCTAAGTGTTAAATAAACTAATTTTCATTAACATCAGTGGTAGTATTTTTTGCAATTACTATTTTTTAAAAGATTAAATTTAATATCATTATGATGATTAATCAGTTTTATTTATTAATGTTACTTAATTATTAATTACTTTAAAGTTATGTTTAATTATCACATGAATATTTAAATCAAATTTATATTAAAATCATACTTTCTACTGTTGAACTCCTCAATAGCATCCAAGTACTTTTTTTTACTACAACTACCACAACAACATACTATCAACTACTAATGTACTACCAATTACCCATGTTCTACCACATACTACCAACTTATGTTATGCTCTCTTTTTTTTTTTTTTTTTTTTTTTAAGTCACATAGATGAATTTTCATCAAAATTTTTAAAATCATTTATTTATTTTTTATTATATTTCATCCAATTTTTTAAAATCAAATTTGATGCTCTTAAATTCAAATAACTAAATTTTAAAAAAAAATCGCACTATAAATACATACCATACTCAAATAACTGTTAACTGATTCTTATCCATTAAGAGGACTTATAAACTATTTAAAATGAGATGCAGCACAAGTGATTTGATGTTAGCATATTGTAAATATTGCCAATGCATATTTCATATAATTTTATACAACTTGTATAATTAAAGTGATGTGGCAAATTAATATTTTTCATTAAAAAAACTTTTGTTAATTTTTTTTTTTGAAGGAAAATACCCTTTTTTTTTTTTTTTTTTTTTTTGGTGCTATTGAAATAAATAATACCTTAAATAATAATGAAATTGTCTTTTTTTTTTTCTTTATGAATGCAAAACTTCTAACAGAATATTATGTTTGCTCATGATAAATTAATAATAAAAAAAATACAACAATATTTTTGCCTGATATAAACATATAACATATAAAGATTGTTATTTCATGTTGGTTGTGTTAAAACATAAAAGATTATTTTTTGTTAATTATACATTTCATTTAAATTTATTAGTGATGATTTATTATGAATGCCAATTGAAGCAAAAATCTTTTATTTTCAATTCCTACTATTAGTTCACACTCTCCTTATATATATTTATATATTTTGTTCAAATTTTCAATCGTTAATAAAATATTTTATTCATCCACTCAAGTTCAAATACATTTTTTTAAACTTGTAGTGGATGACACTTGATGCTTAATACAGTTTTCAAATATTAATTCATTAATTTTTGAAAAAATTAAGCTTTCAATTTTGCCACTTAATATTGTGATTCTGTCATATGTATATACATATTTATATTAATTGTAATTATTTAATAAAAAGTAACTAAAATAAAAATTTTCTTTGTTAACCTAAGTAGAAATTGACTTAAAAAGAAAAATTTTTTTATATATTATTTGTTTTATTATATTTTATTAATGAGATAAACGAAGAATAAAATATTTTTATTTACAGAAAGCAAAAGTTAAAAAAATATTTGCCTTAATTGAGAATTTGAAATTTTATTAATATTCATTGTATATATATATTTTATATCTGAAAATGAAATTAAATTTAACCAAATTAAAATGTTTTGGTAAAAGTAATTAAATTATTTAATATTGTTATTTGATTTATAATATTTTTCATTGTATGCTGTTATTTATCTTAAATTTATGTAATTAAAAGTTAATTTATTGTTTTAAAAATTTAATTGAATCATTGTTTATTAGTTTATAAAAGATATTTTGTTAAAGTTTTAAATTTTATATTGGATAGAATGTTTCCTAATTGCATGACTTTAAATACTTCTAATACTTATTATTTGATTCTAAAACAAAATTCAATGTGATCTATTATTTACCTTCAGCATATCATGAATAGATCAGCATTTATTAAAACTGAAGTGCAAGAATATATTCATGTGTTTCATATCATAAATAATAATGAGTTTTCATAAAATTGATCTATATTATTTTAATGCATTTTAATAAAATCTTTATGCAATCTCATTTGACATTTTAATTTTGGATTTATATTCAGTAAAAATGTTCTATTCAATAAATTTTATGTTTCTTTGTTAAAAACTCATGTTATAAATTCAAGTTTTGAGCTCTGAAATGATTTAAAATAATTCATATGAATTGATATCTAAAATATATTAAAAGAAATAATTGCTAATAAAAAGAATAAATTATTTTGAGATTAGTTTAGCAATTCAATTATCGATTTGAAGTTATTTTTCTCCTTGTTATTACTGTAATATTCAAGTAAATATAAAATAATAAGTAAAATGATTTCTGAAGCAACAAAGTATTTTAGAAATATCTAAGAGGTGGTATTTTTAACCATTTTAAAATGCTAATGAAGTTTTATTTGCTATTTAATTGCAAATTTTAATGCTTATATTTTAGCTATCCTTAAATCATAAGCTTTTCACGTAACATGATCTTACTTGTATTTTATTGAAGACATTATAAATTTGCATAGTTTTGATTTGTTTTTGTAAGACAATCTTTCTATAACAATTGATAGTTTTTTTTTCATTGCTGATATTTTTATTAAAATAATATTTGCTTAAATTTTAATTTCTTTTGTTGTATTTTTTAGAGTTATATTTTAAATTTGTTTTGCTGATGTTGATATGACTATCTATGCAATTTTGTAAATTTTAGACAAGTATGGATTTATCAAAAATCTATATCTTATTTGTCCACCGTGTGAGTCAAGTAGTGAATTGTAGTTGGTGTATTTCATAGGAAAATAGTGTTCTGATGTTTATAATTACTAGCATGTGTGTTGCATTTTATATACTGAGCAAAATGACAATTGAGGTTTTACTATACTTCAATTCATTTGTAAAATATTTAGCTATAACAACACCTTGAAAGTATCAATTCAGGATTGATTTTAAATATAAATGGTACAAGTCACTGTTGCTTGCAACAACAAATATATATCCATCCATCAATTACAATGCAATAACAATTTCAATGTTGAAGACAATGTATGTATAATACTATTAAATTATAATTACATTTATTTCTTTTTGCTTTACAGCATTTATGTGTAAAATATTGATTAACATATTTAATTCTGTTATCAGAAAATGTTGTAGTTCAAGCTGTTCAAATTTCTGATAGCTTGCAGAATCTTTAATTTTTTTTTTTCTTAATCTGATAAATTGTCTTTTAGATATTTTTAATATTTTTAAAAAAGGTTAGCTTGGAATAATTTGATTGTTTTACATATAAGATTGTTAATATTTGTTCTTACTGTTTGTATATATATATATATATTTTTGTTAGCTATTTATCTAGTCATTTTGTTTCCATTTTTTTTTACATTTATACTTCTTTTTGTATATACGAGAAAATAATAGTGCTTGGTTACATGGAGTAAAAAGTACTTTTTAAAACATAATAAAGTTCCTGGTGTAGTATAATGCATTATTGTTATTTTGTATTACATTACATTCACATTATATAGCATCACATTACTTTGTTACACAAATCTGAATGCGTTTAAACATAAAAGCAATGTATCTCTAAACTTAAAATAAGACTGTTATTATATTAACAAAAAATTATTCTCAAAGATTCTAAAAGAAAATGGACTACTTTTTCCTTTATGTAGAGCAGTAGTTGTTGAAGTGATAGCCAATATAATAGGATCGGAGATCAAGTGAGAAATAAATAGAAATACTTTTTAATAATGTTAGTAAATTGTCTATTTTTTATTTTTCATACATATAAAAGAATATTGTGTTATTTTTTATTTTACTATCTAAATTGTTTGTTATAAATTCTTGATCATTTTATTAAACGTGTATTGCCTAGAAAATTGGCAAAAAAATTTAAATCCCTTTGATGCTGAGTCATTATAATAGTCTATACTACTATATTTCACATACATTAAATTCTTTTTTTTAATAAACAATCTAAAATTCATTCGAAAAGCATCTTTTTTTGCTTAGCCTATTATTAATTGCTTAGCTATTTTTTTTGGGGGGGGTATGTAGAAAATAGATCAGGTGTATGTTTCTTTTCTATCTTCCTTCTAAAAAAACTCACTAAATATTTTTAACATTTATTAAAGATTAATTTATTAATGACAAAGTTCTTAATCAATTTTTTAGCGATTTTGGATATTTTTTTCCAGTAACTTATGGAGTAAAGTTGAAAAAAGTAATTTCATAAACATTATGTATAAAAGGATGTATATATAAGAATATTTTAAAATTATTATTTTTTGATCATTTAAGCATGACTTTTTGACTATCACACATGCACATAATAGAAAAAATGTCAAATGGATAATAAGTAAATTGAAAATAATTTAAATAAAAAAAAAAATTAAAAATAAAATAAAATTAATTATTTAATTATAAATTGAAAATTTTAATATAATTGCAATTTATTATGTTTGTTGATAAATTTAAAAGAAAGAGAATATGCTGAATTATTATATAATTCTCTCCTATCTTTTAAACATAAAATTTTGGCTGTAAAAAAACAAGATTTAAAAATGCAAATTAAAATTTATAATATATTTTTTAATAATAAAATTAATTATTTAATTATAAATTGAAAATTTTAATATAATTGCAATTTATTATGTTTGTTGATAAATTTAAAAGAAAAGAGAATATGCTGAATTATTATATAATTCTCTCCTATCTTTTAAAACATAAAATTTTGGCTGTAAAAAAAACAAGATTTAAAAATGCAAATTAAAAATTTATAATATATTTTTTTTGAATGTCTAATTTCGAATGTCACATTTTTAAAATGCAATTTATAAATTATGATTGAAATTATATTGTTTTTTTTTTTTACAGAAATACATAAAAAAATTAAGTGTATTAGTGATTAATTTTTACAGCTACTCACTTTTTAATCCATTAAATGTATTTTTTTAAAAGAAATTTTTAATTGAATCATATAATTCATTCAAAAATTTCTTTAAATTTAAATCCTTTTAAAAATATAGTTTAAGGCATTTATTTATTTCCCCTTCTTTTTAAATAAAATCTTGATTATCTGCATCACTGTTTACTAATATTGAGCAGGTGGCAGAATTTTTTATTATTTGCTGGTCTGATTTTTTTTTTTTTGCAAAGATTTACTTTCAGATTGGAACATAAAAAAGAATAATATTTCTAAATAAAAACTGTGTTTTTACTTAAATAGTTGTATTTTTTTTTTGTTAGCATGTCTTACACTTAATTGATTGTCCTTTTTATTATCTTTTGATATTTATTTAAAATCTTTTTTATTTTTTTTTTTATTATGTAAAAACCTTATTTTTGATCATGCTATTAAAAATTATATTTTGAAAATAAGGAAATGATCTTGTTTTTCTTTTTGTTAAAATATCATATTTAAAAATATTCAGCTTAAAAACATATTGTTTTCAAAGAGAAGTGGAAAAGGAAAGACGTTTAAAAAGAATATCTATTACATTATTATTTTTTTTTTTTTCAGAAACATCAGAATTGGTAAAACAAAGTTTTTTTCTGAAAAGATTTTAAGTAGAAGAAAATTAATCTTAATAAAAAGAGAGAGAAATTAGTTTCCTCTATCACTATAGAAGTTTTTACATTACTAAATTAGTTACTAAAATATATAGTAAAATTCCATTTTTGTAGTGCTCATAATTGCTGGTTTAAATTTAAAACGTTTCCTTAAATTGTTATAAGACTTCAAGAACTAGATATTAAAGAATGGTCCAGCCATTGGCGCTTCTTTAATATGCGCAAGAGCGTTACAGCATTTTATTATCTGAATGTAACTTCAATATGTGGCAAGATAGATAAAAAGTTAGAGAAGTTTGATAATGCGATATATTAAAATCGCAGAAGGTTCGTAGGATTTGGCGCCAAAAATATTATAGCCTCTTTCGCCAGAGTGAAAGTTTCCAGGTTGTGATTGTAAGTTATGAATTGCAAACACGCAAGCAACCCTGTTGCCACATTTAATAACTCTTATCACCCATTTGACGCCACAAAAGGTTGCTAACCGAACGGCCCCTATTTTGCACTTCAACAAAATCAAGCACTCTGAATAAAAATTACTAAAGTTGCCAGTCTGGTGGAAAATAATGCCCCCCTTGTGTTAAATTTTTTTCCCCCACGTAAAGCTGGCAAATATACCGTGATC